>OENT01000370.1:0-126618 GCA_900239685.1 Rotaria macrura | reverse complement strand
TTGATTATTTTTCTCAATTGATTGCTTTAGAATACGATTTTCTATAGACAGTGGAAATTTTTTTCTTACTTAGTATAATTTGCTGAAAATTTGCTTTAATATAATAATTAAATCAATGTTAATCTTTTCATCTTCTGCTGATAGGGGTCAACAAGAGATTCTCCTACAGCATTTTGAAAACTTGTAATAAAGGTGCTCTTACGGACTGACCTAGAGAGGATTTTAACTAGTATACTATTAGTTTCGTACCAGAGCTCCGAATAGGATGGGACAATCCCACCCAATCCCATGGGACAAAATTACTTCTCCTAAATGTCCCATGGGACGATTAAATGGATTTTTCGATTATGATTTTTTTGTATAAAAAACGATGTTCGTAGATATTGACGAGAATCAATCTCATTTTTCGTTCTTGTTTTCTATTGAGGATTGTTCTTCAATCATGTATCGATTCCCGGATCATTATGATGAGTCCTTTGTGATAAAAGTCTCATGAATTTCCAGTAATGTTTAGACGTCAAAAAACAAGAAAATTTGGAAGATTCGGAAATTCCTAGCCGTTGGGTTCTGAATTGTTCAGCGCTCCCAAAAATTATCTAATACCCGAGATTTCTGAAAATTACAATATCTCTTAATGTTTTGATTTCACTACCGTGTATTAATAGCGTCGACGGATACTTTGGAAATTTTGATAATTTTCTTTTTCGAGAATCTAAATATACCTCTGAATCTCATAAAGAAAATACAATTTCTTGTCTGCGCTCAGCCTTACTATGTAAGTATATAGCCTCAGAGCAGTTCCTTGACGAAAAATTACGACTTCAAATATCCTTGAATGTTGTGACGAATTAGAAAGGCAAGAAATGAAGTTAAAAAACGTCGATGTCCTTTTAAGAATCATGTGGTTCTAAAGCATTATTGTTGTGCTAATTACTTTTTTAGTGTTGTCGAGGATATAAGGAAATTAACCTAATTCTTCTTCTATTTGTTAAAATAGATTGTATTTGAAAAGTTAAAAAACTAGAAGAGCTTTTAGCAATATGAAAATTTTGCAACAAATTTGATAAACGATAAAATTTTATATTGCATGAAAATCCCATGGGACGAGATGGGATGGGATGGGATCACTTTCAAATCCCATGGGATGCGATGGGCCGATTCTTAAATCGATGGGATTGGATCGGCCGACTTTTGAATTCCATGGGATGGGACGGATGAAGAAAATTTGTCCCATGGGACGAATTTCTCCTCCCATCCCATCCCAGTCGGAGCTGTTTCGTACTCTAGATTATATGTGTTCGAAATGAGATTCTCCGTTGCTCTCGACGTATATAACATTGTTTTAATCGATATAGAAAAAAAGTTACCTTTAAATACTGTGGGCCCTCGCATACAAATTTCTCCTTGATTATTGTCGCTTCGATAGTTTGTATCAGGCACATCGATAAGCTTCATTTCAACTGAAGGTACAGGTGAGCCAACAGTACCACATGAAAGATCAGTGAGATGTGTACTTGAACCAGCAGCTGTTGCTTCGGTTTGACCGTATGCTTCAAAAACTGGTGCATCAAGTGCCATTCGAAAAAAGTGTAACACTTCAGAAGTTATCGGGGCTGAACCCGTTACCATAACAACAACTTCACCGCCAAATAAATTTTTTACTTTTCGAAAAATAAAGCATGAAAATAGTGTTGGCTGCTCATTGTGTAGTGCTTGCGATATAAGAAAACGTTTGAATTTACTCTTCCTTACTTCAGCCATAATTGTATCGTAAATTTTATTTAAAATTCTAGGGACCATACAAACATTTGTTGGTTTTACGATGCGATAGCATTCAAAAAGTTTTTCTGGTATTGGAGAATAAGCAACTTGCATACCATGCATAAAATTACCGGTGAGTATAAGTCGTTCATATAAATGTGCCATTGGTAGAAATGAACAATAACGATCAGTCGGGCGACCAGGTATATTACCACGTTGTCGACGATCAACATTACCTTTGACTGTGGACAATATATTTGTATGGGATAGCATAGCAGTTTTTGGTTCACCTTAAACATTAGTATTTCATCCGCTTTCGCATTTCTCAATTAGTTTCACTGCACTCACCTGTGGTTCCACTTGTCAAAATGTAAGTAGCTATACTATCTGGATCGATATTTGGTCGTGGACGAACTTCTGATTGTTGCATAGTTTCTAAAATTGTTGGAATGTTTTTGATCTTCTCGTTCTCCTTACTCGTGACATTATCCATGACAAGAATTTCTTTGAGATACGTCTTTTCCAATAAGAGACTTTTAAATGATTCAATGCGATTCAAATTATCGACAACTAATACTTCGGTTTGTGTTCTATCTAATATCGACAATATAGTAGTTGGATCATAGGTTGTATAGAGAGCCATAACAATAAATCCGTACGTGTAACAAGCATATTCAACAAAAGAATAATCAGGTCGATTGAATGCAATAATAGCAACTGTCGATTTCACTGGGGTTAGTTTAGCTTCGGTCCATAGATGAGATCCAATTTTACGTATACGCTCTAATGCCATACCGTAGGATAACCACTGAAGTGATTCCGTTTTTTTATCAGGATCGATATAGACTGTGGACGGACCATTGTTCGATGCAGAAAAACCATGATAAAAAACATCACCTAATGTTTTTACACTAGGAAATATTGTTTTGTAAAATGAATATATATCAATGTCTTTATAAAATGTACAACGACGAATGTGTTCGACGGGATCGATTTCAACCGTTTGTTGTTTAAGATCGATTCCATCATTATTGTCACGTTGTATTCGCGATCTATATGCATGTGTGCCAGCATATGTTATGACTACAGCTCCAGCAGTTAATGCAGCATAAGTAGCGTCCGATTTTGAAAATGATGCAGGCATTTTGTTCTTATCTGCAAGACAAAGAAAGTTAACAAATAAAATTCAATATCCGAGACGTCCTATCCTTTTCTTCGATAAACATAATATCTAACAAAAAACTGAATAGTATTTAGTAATAAAGTCCAACGTATCGCCATAGGATAAATATTCTGTTCGATTATTGTAGATATCAATAACTTCACACAGATTTTGTTTAGTCTAAAAACATGAACTAGAATAGATATTTATTGAAATGAATAATATTACGGATCGTTTTCCAAATACAATGGCAATGGGAATACCCATTTTTTGGCAATCTTTCAATCGATAGCCAATCGTGAGTTCAATGCGATCATCAATGAACCATTCATTATGTTATTAAATTTTAAGTAACCATTGGTTCCTTTCGTACTAAGATATTCAACAGAAAAGAATCAAAACTGATAGGTGTTTTTAGTCTTAAACCGAAAAGTTTTTCCGATAGAATAGTAACTTGATAAAGGACTATTCATTTTTGGTTATATCGGATTCTTTTAATGCATATATTTCAACTGTTGTTATCGTTGAACGTACGATATCAATTCTATGACAACCCATTACTGATGATATGCTATCAGAAAAAGAATAGACAAAAATTGCGACTCAACAATTACGCTATTCTTGTATTTTTCACTTGACTTACTTACTGTTCTCTTTGGATAAAATTTCCGTAAAACTACTACGTTCGTAAGTCATCACCAGAATGCAATGAACAACATTTTGGTTTGAGAAAATGTTTTGTCGATATCTCACTTCAAAAGAGGAAATCGAATTTTATTTCAGAGAAGAGTGAGATTGTCGAGTCTCAGATTCTTTTCCTGTTGTTAATCAATGTTAAATATGTATTGAAATCGAACAGTGAAAAAGAGCCCGAAAATTGCATGAAATGATAATTTTCAACACTAGGTAACAGTTTAAATTATCCAAACTACTAAGAGTTTTCGACATTTTCATATTGATAAAGATGAAAATCTGCGATGTTTCGAACTGTTTATGATATAAGAAAACTCAAAAATTTACTACAGTATAAGGGAGAAAGATATTCACTTTTGCAACGTGATCGTAAGTATCCTTGCATTATACTTAATTTTGTGAGTAAATTAAGAAGTCACATCCAAAATACGATGTATTATTTCAAAGCGTATACTACGCTAGAGATAGAAAAACAGAAGACGACAATTTCGAAAAAGAAAGCATCGACTGCGGTCTTTTTCAAAAAAGAAATTGCACTCTTCATATTGTGATTGATAACGATAACTTCGACTAAAACTATCTGCAGTGATCCTTCGTATTTTAACTCTCATCGACTTGCTTATGTTTCCAAGGTTTCGTTAATTTCAGAAGTAAGTTTCTTATTGCATAGCAAAACAAATATTTACTCGAGTTTTTCGTGTTCTCTCAGCTAATATTGTCAAACAAACATACTTGATTTTGTTTTTTTTTGTTTAGAAAAACTAAATAGAGAGTAAGTATAGCTCATGTCTTAATGAAAACTCGATTGTTCTTTTAAAAAAACAATCCTTTTTGTGGTCACCGCATTGTTTGTTAATTCTTTATGTGTCTCATCAAGTTTTCTATGCTATGAAGAATCTATTCGAGAATGATTCTAGGTGTCAACCGAAAAATAAAATAATCCTTTTAACTTGTATACGCTTGAGCACATTGTCAGATCTTTGTATGATTGTCGAATAAGTACAGATGGATGACGTGATTTCATCTTCGACGTTATGTGTTCTTCTACGGCACAGACGCATGCAAAAAAGATTTCTAGCATCGACTATACATGATTAGAAGCAAAAAAAAGCATAGAAATGTTTGCGTGAGACTGGACATCTTTTCAATACTAACAATGAATTCTTAGGTTTTTTATGGTATCAAATGCTCATCAAAAAGTTGTTCCTATAGTTTCAGTTAAACTTTGTTTAGTCTCTATTTTCTCGAATAGGACTCATCTTCACAGACCGAATGGTTCAAAAGATACCTTAAAACTCATTATCTTGTTCATAATTTTTTCTGCTATCAAATTTGATTGAAATTTCATGAAACAGCTGCCAAAACGTTAGTTTCATCAAGGTTGTTCGAGTAACTTGCCGTGTTAATAACAGTTTTGGCCAAGATATATCCTACTCGATCGACCGAGTCTTTAACGCAATCCTGTTCTCTATTTTCGTTGGTAATCAGATGGGTGGAAGTGAGTTAAACTTTTTATGAGCGTCAGTCGTTTAAAAAGCTTTCGCTCGCTTAAGTTAACCTGGTAACTATGATTTTGAACCGTTATGCATGTGATTCACTTCTTTCTGATGAAAATTTGTTTGTCTGTCCTGTCTCTCTGTCTAAATAACTAACTAACCGCTATACCGATGTTAGGGAACGTATCACAGATGACGCTATCAGTCGGAAAACACATTTCTTATCAAGTTGGCTTAGGCGAAACTCATTTGATAGAGGAATAAGATATTTTCTTCTTAATTTATTGTGAACCATGTGAAATAGAATTCTAATCTAGCACTAAAATACTGTCGACTCATAGCTAATCTTTCTACATGAGTTGAACATAAACGTATATACAGACGTTGTAATAGAGGCATCAAGAATAAGTCGAAACGAATTGAACAATTATTCTTCTCAAAGTTGAAGAATCTTTCGTCTCTCTCGATGTTTTTATTTCGTATGTCTGATGATCCTCGATATCGTGGATAGCTTTCTTTTTTAATTCCAGTTAGCAAAACAAAACTATGCGTATTTCACTTTTCAGATATCTTTTTCATAGACTTCGTTTATTTCAATCTTTCTTTGACATGCAAAGATATTCATCGTATTCAAGTGATGATACAAGTAGTAACAAAAGTAAATTATCTATTGTAGCATAAGGGAGGCTGCATTGTAGTTGAAACGATGTTTCCCCGAAAGAAAATAAGCTCTTAGTAATTTTCAGTACTTTCAATTAAGTAAACAGTAAAATGTGTCATATAATAAAATTACAATAATCTACGAGAATGAATTATCATGATCTATCTGTTTCGACGAAAGTTTCATTCTTAGAGTGAGCCCTCAGTTGAAAAATCTTTTTTTAACAAGCAGATCCAAGAAAAAAATTAACGAACGAAACTTACTTATAGTTCGTAAAACTTTCTTCTAAAATTCTATACTAGAAAACTGGCAGTATGAAGAATCTTCTATCTCACTAACTGTATTTCTCTTTTCTTTTCAAAATAACACTCCTGCTTAGAATACGGCAAATATTTAGAACGCACTAAAGTCGTTCCTTTGCTAGATTTTGCCTCTATAATACAAATGATCAACCTTTGATAATATCTTTATCGCCATTTGAATTTTATGAGTATCTCTACATGTGATAGAAAGTTTGTGACAACAAAATGTGAAAAACTGATTTACCTAAAATTTAATTACTGATTTTATTATTTTTTATAAGTATGATTTATTAGATAATTCTCCTTGACGGTGAAATGTTAAATTCTAGCATGTTTAAGTACGATAAGAACAGATTTTCTATTGTAGTTTTGATCTTGTTGATTGAAGCTTATGTCAGCTTAGTACACCGCCTTGTTAATATGTTTTAAATGATTTATTAATTATAAAAACTAGAATAATGAATTTTAATTTGTTAGAAAAATCGATAAAAATTTCAAAATTATTTGAGTACATTTCTTTTATGAATATCATATAGTATTCAATATGATTGTTGAATCTAAACGGTATCTTGTACTACTTCTATATTTGCAGGGATCAAATATGTTCTAAGAAAGAACTACTATTGACCTTAATTTATATCCATGTAAAAGCTTTCGTCAGTATAGCGAGAATCAGATAAGTATAAGATATTTAATTTTAAGAAGAAAATTCATGAAAGACCTATTATTAAAATATACAGCACGATTAACTATCGAAGCAGAGTCACTAACGATGTTACGTTTGAAAGTTTGTAAATTTTAGAAAGTTTAGAATCACAGATCGTATTTTTTTTACATAGAAAATTTTATTATGAATATATTTACGATCCAACTGTTTCAAACCTTATTGATTGGTAATGATCCTCATAAATAAGAGAGAAAGATTCATCTGTAATTGTAATGAACAATGCGTTTCTCTCGAAATTTTATCGTACGTACAATTTTACAAGCACATATATTAAACAAAAAAATTAGAATTTATGACCGATTCTGTACTTGGTTAAAAAATTCAAATACTCCGTACAGTTTTCATGAACGCTACAGTTAATCTACTCTAGAAAAAAAGATAATAATTTCTAATCTATATCATTCGATTGACTTACTTCCTGTGAACTCAATCGTAGCAGACGTACAAAGTCGACTCAAGCAATCATTCGAATAGTACAAGTTCACAACCATAGAGTTCATTACTTATCTTTATGGCTACTTGAATACAACAAGATCACTTAAATGAATTAAAGCATGATGAAAGACTCAACTCTTACTACGTTGCTTATCGAATCTCGATAGCAAAATGACAAATTATTCAACTTAAAAGAACACCTTCGAGATCATGGCATAGCGAAAGAAATACATTAGTTTCGCGTTGAAAAATTTATTTCAGCTATGTCAATTGATTCTTTTTTATTTTCCGAATCGTATCAAAGTATTTGTTCATGATAGTTGAAGAATATACATTTAATAATGATCTATACTGCTATCACTGATTTAATCGAACATTTCCCAATGTCATATTGTTCAAATTGTTCAAAAGCAGAAGTTCCGATGCGTGTGTATTAGATGACAATCAATATTATGCATCATTTTAAATAACTGATGCGTTTACAAAAAATCACACAACCAGATTAAAAAGCGAATATGTCAAATAAATTACTGAAATTTTGAAAAAAAACAACCACCTTTCATCGTTCCATGCCGTGTTTTGCTATTCGCACATTATAAAACGAAGCCGCGTACCGTTCAATCTCTTGCTACGTTGCTACAATCATTGATTGAGTCGAATGGCATAACTTCCTTACATCTATCTATTGAATAATTATCATGATTTATGTGAAGTATAAATTAACAGATTGATATACACAAAATACGTTGAAAAACAAATAAATATTCGATGAAAACGTGTGCTGCCAATGAAATTTTTCGTGAAACGAATAGTGAAGAAATGCACAAGCAGTTTTCAATGAATTACATGTAAGCATAGACCTATTGTCTATTGTACTGAAGGATTGCTCACGTTTACTGATTGATAATCCTACATCGCTTTAGTTTTATTCTATGTAGATCTTCGAATTCTGGATATCACTTAACTCAATATTTTATATTAGACTCTCATTACTATGAATGACTATTTTTTCTGATAAAATATGAAAACAAGTTCGTAGTCATTTTATTGATTAAATTTCTTGTTTTTCCTAGTAAAAATCTATACTTAAGAAAATAATGATGGCCACAAATTATCGATATGAAAATCTCACGTTTTACGTGTGTAACAACAATTGTTTTTTTTTTTGAAAAGTCTGTTAAAATTCCGTAGAATCTTTAGATCGATTGAAAAAAATTAATTTTATTATACGTTATTCTCGATAATTAGGTTTTCAATGTTACTAATTAATTGAAATTCGAATCGATAAAAACCCTCGATTCCATGGATTGAATCAAGTTTATTTCGATTGTAATCCAATTATAATTGATAATGGATTAAACTCTTTATTGATAAAACTCTAAACGCTGGATTCTTTTCTTGGACTGTCAACGAATATTGAGAAAATAATCAATCGAAAGTCAAATTATTGAAGAATATTAGTAAAATTTATAGACAATGGATCCTAATGATTTCGACTAATTACTACTAGGCGTGTTCGTCGATGCATTAGTTATTCTTGTTACAAGGAAAAATAAAAAATTGCATTGACTATTTATAGACGCAGAAGTATTAAGACAAACACGATTTTTATCATTATGAACAATACGAGCGTTTTCATCAAGATTTGTATTGATATAAGTAAATCCAGTTAAAATTGACTTACATCAAACGTTATTCCATCGAGAACATCAGTCATGTCAAATCGATTTAAAATTATAATAACGAAGTAAAGCCGATTATATTCATAAGTAGACAGCATAGTTTAAGACTAGTACGTAATGTCGAAGTTATGAACGAGAGAAGTATTTTATACGCACAGCAATATCAATACTGATTTATATATTTTAATTAGCTTTACTTAACTTTTTAAATTTTAGTTGAATTTGTATGCTTAATCTTCCTGTATCGATTTGTAATAATTTACATGTTGACACTTGCAATTAACATCATTACCTGAAGTCTAACTTGATGTTCATCCATATCAATACTTCTAAATACGATGAATTCAAATACAAAATTATATAAATCTAGAACTTCATATTCGATTTCTAAGTCTAGCAACGTTTTTCTCTCCGTACGATTATAAAGTTAGACTAAATGAAATATCAAGTAGAAATTAAATATGCATGAAACTAGGACAAAATAAAAGATGAAAACGTATGTATCAAAATCAAAAATACATCAAACTAGATGAATAGACAATATTAGTTTGAAGAAGATCACTGAATTTCCACGTAAAAAACATAACGTATGATTTTTGAAGACGTTTTTTCGTTGCATTTTCTTCATGAGCATTATCACCATCGCAATGTAGCAGAGAAAATCCAATTTATAATCGGCTATGACCGTAAAAATTTTCCATTGGATTATCGATTGATTATCTCGATTTTATTCTCTTGCTCTAGGCTTAATATATCAACCATTATACCGATAAATATTCATCATCGTAGAAGTGATGATATTTTCTTTTTGCTCAAATTGATATCAATGTCTCGCGATTTTTTATACCATTCTAGAATTCAAATTGATCAAACATCTTTAACTCTTCGAACATGTGCATTTTCTTGTTATTTTTCCATTCGATAATTAACGAGACAGATTTCACGATAATCAGAGCTAATTGCAATGCATCATTTGATGTTATCATATGTTTTTCAATAGAGATGAACAATCCATGTATCAAGAAAACATGATACAAAAGTTCACAGACTAGAATCGTCTACTGTATTATTATCTTTGATCGGCATCAGTTATAATTTAAACAACTGGTGTGTACATTGTTTTTATTATACATATTCACCGTTGGATATCATATAGAATTAGTTGCATTAGACAAACAAGACTCGAAATAACGTAGAATATTCATAATTAAAAGTATTCATCGACCTTTTTTCTTCTCTGTAATACTCATAAACTGCACGATTATTGTGAGGAATGAATAAGGCCAAGTCATTATCGAATGAATTCAGATTCATATATACTAGAAGAGACCACACATAATAGCATAAAGTGTAACACTAGTACTAGATTAATGTCAACAAATATGAAACCTTCTAATATATAGATTGACAATTATACTACGTTAGATGAGTTCTTCATCTATAATATGATGAATCGATTTTCTGTTTTCTTTTTACTATTGTCTACTTCAATATGAATATGATGAAACCTAGACCTTGTGTGACACTGATTCTTATAACTAATCAGATGCATTAGTAGACATATAAAGGACGGTACTTTTTCATATTGCGTAAAAGTCTATCATGCATTGATCTAGCATTCTCACGTAATCATAAAAGAGTACGAACATTTCCGTTGACAAGGAAGATGACACATAGAAATTTATTGACCGCATCCGGTTATTTAACGGCAACGGAAAAGGAAAAAGGAACTTATTCATTCACTGAGTCAATCTTTCTTCTATTTTTTTTTTAATAAGAAAACAGATAAGTTAGACATACGACTACTATATTGATGTGAGAACAAAAGAAAAGGAACTTGATTTAATTGTGCGTATGTACTTAGGCATTGATCGATTATGCAAAAGAATGACTATACTTGGAATTTTCTTCAATTTAATTAGTTGACGACAAAGATAAGAGATTACAATATTGATTAAGACAAAAGACAGAATTCGAATAAGTATTTAATGGACATTCATAACCAACGGTTTGCTTTGAACAAGTATATAATGACTTTCGAGTGGATGATGCTATCAAAACCACTCGTATTCTTTACATTTTATACTCAGACTACTATACTGTACGTCCATAATTCACATAGGTGTAATTATTCGTTATAATAACCACTTGAGATATTGTTAATTTAACAGTATAGACCATATATATGTCCAAAAAAAATCATATATCACTCAATATATACATTTCAAATGATGCCTTATTCAAACACATATTTTACATAATAAGTTGTTTGTGCTAGTCTTTTGCATGCATAAAGAAAGATTACAAAAAAATATAATAGATGAAATATTCATTGCATTGTCTCACTTGTCAAATTTTGAGACAAAAGGAAGAGTATATTCAAATAGGCTTTAGTAAAAAAGAGTATAGATATATTCCTTAGAGATCAGATAGATCCGTTCGTGCAACTAATGACCTTGTATAACGAGAATGAAAAAGAAAAAATGAGTTGTAATGGTCATTTAACAGACTTCTTATAATCTCGTGTTCACATTTCTTTTTTTTCCTAAGGGAATAAACATGCCTACATATTGATTTAACTAAAGCAACCCTCGTACACGCACATTCCATCTTATGATGTAACAATTCACATTTTTATGTCCTCTCTTCTATCATTTCGATCAATGATAAAAAAACACATAAATGTACAAGACAAAAAAAAGAAGAAGGGAAAAAGAAATGAAAAAGTATATCTGACTTAAATTGTTATTATTAAAGAAACATAGAATGAGATATTTGCGAGCAGTTCAATGTCAACTTGATCATCATCATATTCTTATTTCAGTCACCGGCTTTAACATAAAGTTTCTATTTAAAGATAATATTCGTTAAGGGGTGTAATATTTCGATAATTAAATGATGTTGTTGTTGTTGTGCCTGTTGTACCAAGTACTTTCTTATTTTCATTATTATTGTGAAGACATTGTAAATTTTGATTCGATTGTTTTAATTGTGTATGGTATTGTTGTGTTGTTGTTGTTGGACGTTTATTTATTTGGTATTTTGTTATGAGTTGAGAATTATTACCATTTGGTGATGATGATGATGATGATGATGATGACGATGGCGACGACGTCGATGATGAGGATGATGATGAATTTGTTTCATCATGATTCATATTATTTTGATCTTTACATAGAATAATATATTTATCGTTAGATGATATAAGGATCTTTCCAGATAATTTATTTCCTGATAGATGATGATGATATACATCCATTTCTGATGAGCCATAGCATGAATCATTGAACGAAGAACTTGTATCACTACTTGAATTAGGTTTAACTTTTATACTTGTCATATTCATGATACCATCATTAATTAAACTGTGATTCTTAAGAAGAAGAAGAAAAAAAACATCTTTTAAAATTTGTTCAAAAATATTACAAGATAATAAGACAATCCGTGATGATTTCTCAATTATAATTTTGGGTCTAACTTTTTTTTTTTCTAATTCATTAATTTACCTCTGTAAAACCAATTTGATCTTTGATAAGGTTTAAATGAGCTAATTTGCTTAACGACGTTTGTTTACGATGTCTATATACAACACATAAGATTAAACAGAAAATAATTGTTATTAACATGAATATAATGGAAATGATTATTATTTCAATAGCAAATTTATAATTCGATGAAAATAATATTTGCTTAAGCGTTATGATATTAGAATAGAAAATTAAACGTATTGATTCATTAGCAGTTTTCGACGATGGATATTTATCATTGTCATTCAACACTACGAATAGATCAATAATACCAATACAAAATGGATCTTTATTTATATAGATAGTTCCATTTGATGTAAATGTTAAATTACATTTCAATGATTTCTTTTCAAATCGAAAAGAAATCATACTCGATGGTGAACGATCACGATCGAATGCATTTATATGTATTAAACTAGTATTATCAATGTTAATATAGATCAAACGAGATTCTACGTTTAATTCAGGTGAATATTCATTAATTGGTAGAAGACATATTTCAATACGACAAGTAGAATTTAGTCCATCATAATTTTGAGCAGTTACAAATAAATTTTCACATGATACAATTGTATCATAGTCAAGTTGTTTATTGACAAATATTTCACCTGTTCGTGAATTAATTTTGAAATTATTTGATGATATTGAATAAATAATCATATTTTGATCACGATCAATAGCTTTAACAAAACCAATGGATGTATTGATCGAAATAGTTTCATCAATATCATGAAATAAATATATTTCGTGTTCGAATTCTGGTCGATATTCATTTTTATCCAAAACTGTTATATAACATGAAACATCGGTATACAATGGTGATGGATATTTACCATGATCAATGGCTCGTATGGTTAAATTATAATCAGATTTCGATTCTCGATCAAGTTTATCTTGTAAAAATAATTCACCTGTTTCTTCGTGTAAATAGAACAATTTTTTATATTCATCAGATAGTAATAGATAGGATATTTGACTATTTTCATTTAAATCATTATCGTATGCTTGAAATTTAGTGATTGCTCGTTTATATTCTTGTTCTTCTTCGATTGTTAAATTATAATATAATTGAGAAAATACTGGTGAACAATCATTGACATCATTTATAATCAATTGAAGATCATATTTTACTCGATGTCGTAGTTTTAAACCGAAATCTTCAATTATTAAAGAAAATACATATGTTGATTGTTGTTCACGATCAAACAATTGTGCCGTATAAATTGAAAACATATTATTAATTGTATTTGTTACATTAAGTGCTAATGATTCAGTTGATTCAATCCAACATTGAACTTTACCATTGGAATTCGAATCTAAATCTTGTACTAAAACATGCATTAGCAATGAGTTCAGAGGTGTTTCTTCACTTATATATAATGTATTATTGGTAAATTGAAAATATTCTGATACACGAATATTTATTACTGGTTCATTATCGTTTTCATCTTCAATGTTTATGATGACAAGTGTATAAACAGGCACAGATACAGGACCTGAATCTTGAGCTTTGATTGGAATACGATATTCTTTGTATTGTTCATAATCAAGTGATTGTAGAAGAAACAATTCACCTGTTTGACTATTTAATTGAAATGTTTGACGAATCAATTCTGGAACCTGTGGACTAAAATTGTATGTTATGCGACCATTTTCATTTGAATCATTATCAAATGCGTGAATGCGAAGAAGAGCGTTAGTTAAAGATGGAGTTGTGTTTTCCGATATATTTAGTACATAAGGATTGACTTGATCAAATATGGGAACGTTATCATTAATGTCACTTATAGAAATATGAATTGATACCGTTGTAGTAAGATTTTCTCGATCACTTGCTGATAACTTAAGTTCATAAAAATCTTGTATTTCACGATCTAAAGGTTCCGTCACGTTTAAAGCTACACACAAAAAGAAAAGAAAACGAAGAAAATCTTAGAAGATCGAGAAAAGTATTTCTACCGATTTGATTTGAACCGAATGAAACAAGTTCAAAAGGAACTTTGCTGGCTTTATCAATCCAATAAATAAGTTCATCATCTTCGCCGTCATTGTCTGTTGCACTTGGAATGGGTAACACGTGTCCAACTAGAACAACAAACACATCCGTATAATTATTCTTATCATAAGATTTGTAATCTATTGACAAGAAAATTCATTTACAACGTCCTTTGTAAGACCTCAATTAGTCTTCAGAATGTCATGCATTCGTGCATAAAAGGTCATTTATTATGCAACAAATATACATACCAGGAACGCCTTCACTAATATTCAAGTGTATTGTTGGCTCATTTCTTGAGTTATCTGCGAATTGTGGTCGAAATTCATTGACATCCTCAATAGTTAATATTAATGATATTATATCTCGTGGTTGACCATTTTCTTTTAAAACGAAATCCATATAAATTTCACATGGACGACATAGAGAATTTTCGCATAACTTTATACGGCAAAATTCTTCACGATCAATCAAACGACTTGTACGTAATTTTTGTCCGTCAACAAGAAAATATGTTGTATACGGAGAATTTATATTTAGAAATTCGATGGATTGTTGATAATTAACAGAAATCATCTTATCAAGAGATGTTATCGTATGATAGAGATCTACATTTTCTTTGAGTGATTCACGATACTTTAAACGTGTTGACCATGTGAATGAAGTACAGATTACAAGGAGTATGATATAAATACGGATCATTATTTCGAAAACTCTAAACCAAAGCAAACAAAAAGAACAATCATTAGCGATTCATTGAATTTGACTATTCTTCATTGTAATATTCTATTTCGAATATAATAAAAAAAAACCTTGTTCTACCTCTCTTGAAATGCCATCATTTCAACAAGCTTCTGATATGTTGGAGTTATGTATACTCGATGATCAATGAATGCCTATCCTACAAATACTAAATGTTAGTAGAGAAAGAATAGAAAGAGAGAAACCGAGTCGGAGACAGGCGAAGAGAGCGACAGAGAGAAAGACAGTACAAAAGAAAAGAAAAGAAACGAAAGAAAAAGATATATATGTCGAAAGGAAGGAAGTATCTTACTGACCAAGCCGACTACTGGTGCTGCTGTACAATAAGTGATCATTTAAATGCCACTTTGCCTCGAACACACACACACAAGTGAGATGATGAGCTAATCATCTTTATGCTATAAATACATGTACACAAGTTATTGTGTACAATGATAAACGTTTTGTCTGCTTGATTGATCAAGCTTGAATAATTAAACCCGAATGAGTTGCCGATTATAATAATAGTTCTAGTCAAGTTGAACGATTACGTTCAATCAGTTATCTATTCTATTCATTCATTTTTAAATTCCTTGGAGATTTCATTTTTAAAATAACATCATTGTCATGATGAGAATGATGACACCTCGTCAGGAGTCTTATCTCTATCGTATTAAATTCTTGCTCGAAACTTTGATTAACATAGAAAAATTCTCATATGAAGAATATTAAATTCATACGTATAAATAATTCATCAAATCTTTTAATATACTAAGATAAATGAAAATCTGTAAACAAATACGACACGAACAAGAAATACAAGTACAAAAAATTTCAGTCAAAATATAATCATAAGTTCATTGATTAAATGCTTGTCAATAATGTCAGCGCCTCGACAGACAACATCGAATGAGATAGATAAATCAAGGATTGTGTCAGATCTGATTTCTGCATCATCATATTATTTCAAATTAACTTGCTGTAGACAATTAAGAATTCGTCGTCATTCTTTTCTTTCTCTCGCTTTCGGCACATACAACAATCTAAGAATATCAATGAGTTTATTCATAATGGCAATATTTTGCTATGTACGGCAGTCTTTCCTTTTCATTCTTATTTACAATCCATTAGTCAAACGACCATGTCATTATTGAAGTATTAATTGTGAACATCGCATGTCTATGTATAATAGAGAAGTAAGACGATGAGTGTACGAGCATATACTTTAACACTTTTATCAAGCGAAAAGAAATCGACTTCCTGTTTTGATTTATTACTTGTATTCGTTTGTGTCCATTATCATTCAAATGTAATTATAATTTAGTAAGACGAGACAAGCATAAGCTTTCGTGTTTGATTTTCAAGACCACTAACCATCTGTATGTGTCAACTCAATTGTCTGAATTGGACTAAAATTTGTCAAGTACCGGCGTCATCATTAATGATAGTAACGACGAATTCCAACTAGTTGATAAGATTAAACGTTGCCAATGTCTAGAAAAGAAGTTTTTTTTTTTACATGAGTCCATTTCCTTCTCTCAAACTAACATTTAAATCGATCAAAAGAAGACACGGTTATTCAATAACGATAGAAATCAATTTTTGTTTCTCCTTTTTTATGATATTCAACTAGAATCTTCATGTATTGAACAATGTTCAAATCATCACAACAATGTCTTATAGTATATGATTTTAATAGACAAAAAAGAAAATAATTTTGTTGACATTTTTTCAAGTACATATTATTTAATCTAAATTATAAATATAAGAATCATGTATATGATTGAACCAACTGGTAGGCAATTATTACATTTTCTTAACTCCACATGAGCTCTTTCATTTCTCTTCATCAATAATCAAATTGAACAAGGTCTGTCAAAGAAAAGTGAAAATTTCTTTTTTGGTCGCGCTTATATGAGAACTCATCATCTTCGCCATGTGTTTATAGTGATTTCAATCTATTTGATACCTCTGTTAATTAAAAAATTTGATGGCTTGTCATTAATGCAATCGCGAGGAACGGTCAACTTTCATTTTGACTCTAAGACGACGAGAACAAGATAGAAGAAGAAAAAAGATAATTAGAAAATCCGTTTCCGTTTTCTTTTTTCTCATATATCAAAAAGAAGAGCGACCGACACTCCCTACTTAGTTTTTATCTTATTGTAATGAATATGATGATAGCACGACTGTCGCGACATCAAGAAAGCCCTTGCAGCGAAAGGAAGAAGAAAAAAAAACGAGTACAATAAGATATCATGTCCATGAATATTGTTCACACTTTTTTAAATCCTTGTGTGCAATAGTTCGGAGAATGAATGAGAGAAAATGAAATTAATGTGTGTGTATAAAGGCGAGAGGCGTCCTTGTCGCTTGTCTAGTCAGACTCTTGTCGTGATGGAACGTGCTAGAAAACAATGTAGTCATTGCTCATAGATACACTATCTATTCTTTTTTCTTTTCTGCAGAGCAGCATTAATGCAGCTGGCGTGATCACATCTATAGGCATTGAGCGCAATTGTTTTTTTTACTACATATTTCAATAGCTTCTCCTTGAAAGACAGAAGGGTCGGGATGGTCGTCACATTTTTTTTCTTGTTCTTACACCATAAATATGATTATGAATTGTTGAATCTGAAGTGAAGATCAATGAAAGAGACGTCTGTATACAAACGAACAACCGTATGCCGATGTGGTACTCTTATTATGCATAATAGAAAAAAGTGACATTCTCCACACAATAAAATTCATATGTTATTTTTATGAGGACAATGTTGAACATCGATTCATGCTGGTACCATTCATGTGGTGAATCATTTCATAATAAGTTATAAAGTTAATCTTTTATAATTATTCGACATAACAGTAGATCGGTCCTTTTCTAGATAGATTTTCAGTTAAGATCAGCATCAAACAGCAGCGGTAAATCAATATAGACAATCGCTCATTCAGTGATAGAAAAAATATTGATTGTGAAAAAACTTTTACACTTCGATGGAAATTTAAGCATATTTATTATTGAATTGAAGTTTTTCTCCATAATTTATCGAAGTTTATCTAAGAATGCCAAGGCGAAAGAACAAATCATTCTTTTTTTAGTTTCATTATATCAACGTTTTCTTCTTCATCGCCATAATGATATTCATTGAGAACGTTGAAGCTCAGTTCGATTTGAAGATCATTTCAAATTAGAAAATGAATTTAATGAATTAATTCTTTATGAAAGTAACATTGAAATAATCAAGATTATATTGTTAACACCGATGAAATCGATACCGATTTTTCTATTCAAAAATTTGTATGAACCATAAAATATGAGTGACGATCTAATCCATGAATATAACGCTTATGAAAGCTCTCGTATTTGTAGAACTCAAATTCATAGTACCGCACATGACTGACATTTTGCCATAAAAAGCCATTCAGGCATTGTCGCGTTTAACATAGCCGATTGTCGACAAATCTTCATAAAGTATATTGAATGAGACAATAAGAGTAAAGAAATTGAATAATACGTACCATCCATGACTGATGTGAAATCCGACGTCGTTACGATTCGATTTTTGGAAACTACTCAGTGATTGTTTTAGAACATAATGCATCTATGAATCTCGCATGTAGCTATGCATTTTCAAGTATCCTACTTTTTGTCGGATTTCACAATTTGTTCACATACTGTTTTTTTTTATCGAGACAGACAAATATCCTAACTATTGTTGTTGATACATATGCAGCACTCTTATTCTATGAAAAACATAAAGGAGTAGCATAACGAAGAATGATGATTGTTACATGGCTAAGACTCTGGATAAAGTTGGTATAATCTAGGTAGATAAAATAGGATAAATCATTCGATTTTCATCATCGTGACATCCTCTATGAATGACATTTAAAACGAAGTAAACTTGTTACAACAGATGAATGATGAAAATATCAAGTTTGTTTTTTCCTAGATTATTTTTCTTATGAATCTTGTCGATTGAAAATATTTCTTTCATAGATATGGCTTCATCTTCTCAAGTTTTTTGATTATGTTCATTGTCAACAAGTGTTTATATTTATCAACTTTTTGATCGAGGAAAATTTTGTTCCTGAAAGTTCGAATTACAAATCGAATTGATTCATGACAATGAATTGATAATTATCATGAAATGTTTTCGTAATATGATCAGGATTTGATTGTTTCGATGGTTCTTGAAAGCAGGCATCTACATAATTTAATCTTATTTTTTCTTTTACGAAACAAAAGGACCACAAGTCAAAACCTAATCAAATGAATCTCAGTATTTCTAATAAAGAACTCCATAGAAGTCCTTTTAATACTATTGACATACGAGTTCAGTTCAATACTACAAGAATCAATGTCAATATCGCCACATCCAAGCAGTAAGTTATTGAAAAAAGAAATCAGTAATATTACTATAAAAAAACGATGATTTAGAAAAAATTGCGTTTTCATATACAATTTCCATTTCGTTTTTAGTCTTGCAAATATATGACATTTTATGTTGTGCTCTATGTTTTTCTTTCGCAGTCGTTTCAATGCATAGTTTTCATTAATCATCATAGCTAGTTTCGATTGGAAATGTCACGTTTGATTGAAGATGACTATAAAATATTATTTATCGAATTTCATGGGAAGAAAAAGTAATAGTAATGGTCTAATATATCTATGTCTCATCCTTTCCTTCAAAAATACAAAGACAGAGTTATACAATCAAAAATGCATTATTGATGTGTCAGAATTAGTGAACCGAAACGATTGATTTTTTTTTTTCGTTCAATGATGATTATATCTCGCACTTGATAAGTGCACGTATAAACTATTTCGAGAGTTCCATGTAATATCTGATGAAGATAAATCTGAAAGATGAAAATTAGAAAACTGAATTTTATTTTTTTCTGCAAGTAAAATCTAACGATGGTTATATCTGTTGCAAAATTTGACGAACGCAATGATCATCGAATATCAATTTCTAATTGAATTCATTCAAATTCTTATGACATAACGACTGTATCGATTTGAGTTCGTTTCGTAAAATAATAGAAGAAAACAAATTCTTTTTACTTAAATTGTATTCCAATCATGAAGTATCAGTAGAAATATCTTTCCATGAATAGTCACACGAAAAATAAAATCCATATCCTCATCTTTTACTAGTTTTTAGTAGAGCAGAAACTACATGTATTAGTGAAAGTTTTTTTGTCAAAAGAAGAATGATCGTTAAGAATTTTTCTTTGAACTTCATCACTCTATTACATTCGTAAAATATTCAATTTATTTTGTTTTTTTTTATATCGAGACATGATGTGTATTCATTTGTGATAGTAAGAAAACATTCGAGAGATAATTAATATTCAAGAAAATATGGAAGGAAATTCCCCAAGTCATAATCGAAAAAAATACACTTTCTAAAGTTTTACCATTTCGAGAAATGAATTCATGAATTTCATATCTAAAGATACTACTATTATGTTGACTTTTCAAGTGAACGTCAAATGAATGTTTTGAGTGAGATGTATAGGATTGTTTTGGTTTCTGATTCTCTCAAATTCATCTTCTTATAGTATTGTACGTTCTATTTAAATTAGAGAATATTATAAAGACTTCCACAACATTTTAATACATACTCTTGATGTACAATATTTGCCTGCCAGACTGAATTTATTCTAAAATACTATTAACTATGTTCGTTTTAATTATTTTTGATGAAATCTATCACTGATGTAACACTGGACATTACGAAGTTTAATCGGTATATTTTCTAAATCGAAACTTATTTAATTCATCAGTTGATATTCTGACAAAAATCTTCTCAGTACAATGAAGGAATTGACGTTTTAGACAACAAAAGGATATCCAAGGTGATGCTCTGCTTCTTGCAATAGTTCCATCAAAACATATCATTCAAATAAAATTCACATCAATTGGAGAAGATATTACGATCATACATTGGAGAAACAAACAGTTTTTACATTAAACATTTCTTTCAATTTTAACACATCTTATGAATTTAAGAAGAATTAGATCTTGTACTTAGTAAGAAGATGTTGGCATCATCAAAGTTCTATCAACAACAAATCTGATTAATTTGGTAAATGTGAAGATCAAAACTCAAACATTCTTAAAAATTTGCAATCGTTACATGCACACAGAATTTCCCCAGTGTCTAACGTCGCATCAATGGTCACACTTTTGAATAAGCGAAAGCAGCATGCTATCGATATGTTTACTTTGATCACACACGAGTCTTAAATGAAATGAAACTTTGATTGATGCTTATTTTTGTCTATCTCATTCTAACTATTTGAAAATCTAATATCGTTTTAGGCTTATATATAAGAAAAACGATTTCAAGAAATAAAATGACTAAAACAAGCGAAGAATCATAGAAGAAAGTGAATTTTGTTTTGGATAAGTGTTGAAAACAGAGAAGAACGTGTACAGAAGTTTGTAAGAAATTTTAGGAAAAAGAAAATAACTACGTCTAGCCAAGATGACTAATTTGAAATAATCGAAAATTGGTATGATGAAGCGTTTGAAAGTTTTACAATAGTGCAAATATAGTCTATGTGAGTCATGTATTTTTATCTGTCTATTTGGTTTTACAAAAAGAAATTCGACGCAGCGATATGTAATGATAGAATCTTTATACTCTTAGGATCGACGTATATATTGTCTAACGTAAACTTGACCTTAGTCGAAAGTACGGAGATTGAGTATTTGATCTGGTTGACCAATGATAAGACTAATTGACTGCTTTAATGATAACTGGATGTCAGATATTGATTTATGGAATGTATTCAGCTTTGATAGTCAAAACTAACAATGTTTGTGAATGCGATGACGTAAATGTTTAATGAAGTCAAGCACTCAGTTTACTTTTCTTAATTACAGTTTACCATAATAGATTGAATTCTCGTGTTTCTCGTAATCATGCAAACGTGTGGGATTTGATCAATTTTATGAAATGAGAAGAAAAAAGATGTATAACATATTAGACTTCAAGGGTCATCTGATGCATTGAAGCCAAAAAACACCAACACACCAGCAATACAAAACTAAGTCGAATAAACACATTTTTATGATAGATATAAAAATAATCTCATTAATGTATCTGATCTGCTCAACAGTCTGTCTTTACCTGTGGCAGAAAAGAAGTTTTAATCAAGCAGATAGAGTATTATTTACACATGGATCAATCATTATTTCGAAAAACTTTTACCCATTGCCTTTTAGTCTTTTTTTTTCCAATAATAAACGTTTCATTTTAATTAAATCTATTGGCTGATTCATTTTCACAAAGAAAAACAATGGATGGCAGTATCTCCTCAGTTTCGACAAGATAATCATGTCTAAAGGCATGTCATCTGGAAAATACACGAATTTTCCAATGCTGAATAATGAGTATCATCTTGAATAATACAATGCAACCTCAATTACAATTAGGTGTACAATATCAATGTAACTTATTTGACACGTAGAATTAGTTAATCATTCATCTTCTGTATAGTGTCTTAAAAGTAAAAACGAGCAGTTTGTTGAGATATTCAACTCACAATGAAAAATTTCTTTCTGGTCACGTTATAGTATCTTGTATGAGTTTTCTTTTTCAACCGATTAAACTAACGGGTATCTACCACAAGAGTTTATATTGGAAATCTTCATGATAGTTTTATTTAATAGAGAAAACTCCAAAATTTGACACTCAAGTAGAAATTGAAAGTAATTTTATATTATGTTCAATTACTAGTGACGTGTCATGTGGACAGATAGATGACGGTATAAAAATCAACATGTTAGTACGCGTACAATTTTCGTTTGATTCGTTAAATTAACTGACGTCAAGGCACAGTCTAATTAATGATTAGCTGAAATTTTCATCAAAAGTCATTTTACCATCATCATTCATCATGCATTCTATTAATCAGAGAGACTCATTTACTCATCTCGAAGGTATATGATAGAGAAAAAGATGGTTGTCAGTCATTGAAATTCTCGATTGAATTTTATTCTTTTTTTTATTCAAAATCCTAGGCCATTATGTCAACCAGTATTCTCAATCGATTTTTGAAAGGCATATAAGATTATGTTTACTGAAAACTATTCTCGAAGATACAACACAAAGCAAGGTGAAACAGGAGTCTTTTATCCCAAATTTCTTCTTTGTGATCGAAATCGAATATCTTCTTTTGTTTGACAATGTATCATTGTACTCATGAACAACTTCATTCATTGGTTTGTTTTTCCAAAGGAATATGATAAACTATTCCAGATTGTTTTCTTCTTGTGACCATTGGTTTCGTTATCATATTTGAAAATTTTCAATAATCAATATAACTGAAATTCCTTGCAAATATGTGAACTTCTTCAGCGATTCCCTATAGAGCTTCGTTCATGTAATGGACACCATACATATGAGTAAGATATTCGTGAATATAATCAACAGTAGGAAAGCTTTGTCCATCGATGGTGATTGTTGTATGAAAAGAACGAGATGTCACGAATGCATATTTCGGTTGTGAAGTGAATTTTGAAGTATTCGAAATCCAGTCCGTTGTTTGACTGGTCGTAAAGTATAGATTAACGTAAGCAGCTAGTTCACTGATGTTCTGTGGCGATCTATGATGAACATTTTGTGTATTGATCCAAGTTAAAGTTGAAGTATTCTTATACAAACAAATACGAGTCACGTCACGATTCTATATTGAAACAATGAATCTATGATAATCGATAAGATTACTTTCGACATGATAAGAAGGAGAGAAAAAACGAGTTGAGTGAAGTTTTTTCAAATATGTCTATTTCATCTACTATAATATCTCGGTTATGTTAAAGTTACAAAGTTTTCTAATTTCATGGAAAATAGATTTGTCTCCTACAGCGATTTATATGAGCAACAAGTTTCTGGATACTCAAATAATTTTTAAGTTGACAGTATAAAATAAGATACATGAAACCTCCTTGTGTGCTGCATGTTAGTGTAAACGTATTTATATCGTTTTTTTTCATTTCTCAATATCTGCATTGTCTGTGAATGATGAATCATGGGAAATTGATGAGTGATTTCTTTCTTGGGCTAATCTACTTTTGACTTTTTATTTCATGTCAGAAAATATATTTTGTAAAAAGAAACTTTTCACGACAAGTAAACTGTTACGATAGATATTACTTGACGGTTCGTTTTATTATAGATCGATTTTTCTGCTTCTCGAATCTTCGACTTAAGAAATAATGGATAGAACAATTCGGGATCTGCTTATCAAGTGAACAATTAATTGTAATAGCATTCTTGCCATGATGATTAAAATAGACTATCGTTTTCGAAAGGAATGTAATTTTGGGTAAGTACTCGTTAGAATTCTGTTTTAGTATAACATAACGGAAATAATCAAACAATTGGCTGAAACTCAAATCTGCACTTCTTCTTTTCTCACTTTCTTAAAAGATATTTGTAAATGTGAAAAAAAGTAAACTCAATGAGACGCCGACCTCATCTATACGGTTTTCTATATAAGTTTTTCTTGGTTATCGTCAAAGTAAAACATCTGAAGATTTCAATTCATTTTAAATGTATGAACAAAAACTGATTGCAAACGAATTATTCACAACGACTAACTCTAGTTTTTGTTACTAGAAGATTTGAAACATTTGAGTTGATGCCAACTTTTTTTGGCAATCTCTCGCTGTCGTTTTCTTTCTCAAGCAATAAAAAACAATCAACGATCGGTTATTGTGTCAAACAAAGCCGTCATCCTAAGATTTCCGTCAATAATTGAGTAATAACACACGCTACAAGAATTTTACACATACTTCTCAACAGTCATCATTGCGAATGTTAACTTTGAGACGAGTGCTATAAACTTTGCTTTTACTGTCTTTAAAAATGAAATATTATAAATATATATATTAATTTAGTCTAAAACTTCAGCAAACACTCGAAATTGGGTTCGCTTGAGTCTAATCACTGTGGTTGGATAGTGTTCAAGAATGATGAATTGAAAAAACATTTCATAGTAATTAAACGATGGATATTAGCTAATTTTCATTCTAATAAACATTTTGTTTGATCTTTTTGAGAACTATTCTCTTTCGTAGCATGGATTTCATTAGAATTCCATCTATTTGCTTTATCCTTCATTAATATTACCTCGAATATATAATAGCCGTGTCTAAGAAGTTCACGACTGATATCATTTGAATGGAAATATGTCTCATTGAAAATGCCGATATGAATATTATGCGTCCATGGCATAATGGTTTGATTGCGTAAAGCACTTAGTAGACTACCGTAGATAATGGCATATCTGAGATTGTGACGTCGAAAAAAACCATCCATAAAGACAAGCAAATGTTTGAGTGTATAAGAACAGCATCGAGGATCTTGTGTTGTACACTGCGGTGAATAGGAGCATTTAAGATAGGAACATTTTTGTATATGTTCACGAGCTGAGTTCATGATAATCACCGACTTTATAAGTTCTCTAAAGATAAAGAATTACGGATGAAAAAAGACGACATATATTCTGCTGCTGAAAACCAAGAAAAAATTCTACCGTTCAAATTTTTAGGTAGATTTGCGAGCAGACACTTTTTCCCCACTCGGATTCAACCTGTGGAAGCGCGAACACTAAGTGTTTCCGTGCAACATACACATTACGGAAAATATTTCTGTCTACTACCTAGTTCAAGATCACATGTGGATTCTTTTAATTGTCAGACAAGTTTTATACTTTTCTCGTGGTAAAATTCTCAAAACTTTTTAATTATAGCTAGAAAGAAGACCAAGGAAATAGACATACGACAATACCATATGATATCTGACAGTAAGAATTGTCTCACTAGTTCTTTGATAGGAACCGATCTGTCTCAACGCTCATGTCTAGATCGTTTTATAACTCTTTAATGCTTTCGTAATTTTCTTCATTTTAAATACGCTCGTCACGATGATTCTTTACATTTCCATGTATTCATAATTCTTATATTATTCGTAGCAAATGAGCGTTGTATTAAATGCTCGTATGAACTAATTCTATCTAGTAGTCTACTATATGAAATACGAGCTGTCAAAGAATTCTTATTTTAATTCAAACTGATTTGACTTGTAATACAAGGTAATTATTAAAAAACCTTGTGCATTTAAAAACATCTTGATAAACATCGATATAGTTTGGAGAAATGTTTTTAGAAATTTTATTTGATGTTGACTATAATTGTTGAGTAGTTCGGGACGAAATATTATTATCAAATTGATCAATAATTTTTTGCATGTTTTTAGAAATTTAATCAGCGTGATTATTAATTCGTAGAGAAAAGATATTGCTTGTCTCAATTGATTTCTCTTAATTTAATCTCAAACACGGCATGAATTCTTTAAAAAAACGAAAATGAGAGGAATCTATTGCTTGTCGTTGTGAATTAGTCAAGTGTGTTTATGAATAAATGTCAAGCATATTTAAGCGGCTCTTGTTTTATACGTAGTCTACGATCATTTATAATGAAACTAGAAATTTAAACGTTTGAACTTACAAGGAATTGATCACTAAACTCAGTTCTCGGAGGAAAAACCACTGAGTGAATATAGTTGTCAAAAAGACAACTGTTACTTGTGTATAGATCTCTAAAAAATATGCAGTTCACAAAAATGCGAACTATCGTAGATCTACCAGTGAAGATGAATATCTTATTGATAAAGGTGAAAAATGATAAGAATGTATGAGGAATTACATACAGTTACTCTTCATTATTGTTGCTTAACGGATAAACCGATGTTATAACTACCAGAACACGAAGGATGGAAAATGAAATTTTTTGAAATTATGCTTTGGTAAATTTCAATTTCCACTCTGAATACTTCGAAAGTTCTAGGAAAAGTCAATGCAATACTTTACTCTGAAAGTTTAAAATATGATTTATCTCTTCTGTTAGCATTATGGCATACCTCGATCCAGTGTGAGTCATAAGTGTAATCCACGCGAAAGCAACGGCTGTAGTTACCATTATCCACGTCAATCGAATGCGGCGATTGTTTTGAAAACAATACATTCGTTGTGCTTTGGTTTGTAACTAAATAATAACCTTTTATTCAAAATCAATAGTGGTGAAAGGTCTTTATAATACTTGTCACTATGGAGACCTAAACTCAAACGTTAATTTCGACTCTTTTTTTATTCGCTATAGATAATGCCATCATAAGTAGCTAATCTTATGTAAAAGACAATTGTATAATTATTTACGACATGTTACCCAAATTCTGTATAAAGACAGAACAGACACTTTTCTCATGAATGCCATGTTGCTCACACATGGTAGACATGCATGATATTCGTCTTCTCATTTATAGCTAGACTACTGCACTACACTCCCACCATCATTGGATGTGCAAATCTTTCATGTGCATAACGTTGAATGTATAGAAGTCTCTCATTGAGTGTTAACTTGTATGTAATATCATATCTCTCATGGTTTGAAACAAGGATGACAATGATGATAATGTCATCATTAGTTATCGATTTCATTTAACACATAAATAAAGAAAATTTCGATAAAAGACTTTTCTCTCTTTACACTTCCAATGATATATAGATAGGGATTTAGAACTAACTTAATTTTTTCTGAACCCATGAGCTCCATTGATTTCCTTTCGATGTAGTTACATCGAGAATTCAAATACCATGTTACTGACTTATGCCATCAGAGTAACCGCCCCCCCCCCCTTACCACAGAATAAAAAGCCGTGGCCTAGTAGTAAAATTATAACAATAAATAAATACTAATTGATAGCTTTAATTTAAGCTTTTTGGTATTTTTCATGAAAAATTACCTTTTTCTGTAAAATATACTGCAAGTGATATAAAACGAAGTAATTTCTCGAAAAAAACAGCAGAAAAATGGCAGAATTCAACTAATTATCAATAAATTTTAAAAAAATAATAATTGATATGCAATTAATTATTTAATCAGAGCATGGCCTTCTATTTTGAGGGGGGGGGGAGGGTGTTGGTTGATTTGTCTCCGAAAGGGAAAGGATTGACAGAACAGCACTACTCATACAATGTCTATCTCATAAATCGATTTTTTTCATGAACGTAATTTTTGTTCCATTTGAAACGTAGAGTGCTGAAGATAATACGCAATGTTCTACTAAAACATGCTTCATGGGTACACACTTATTGTCAAAAATTTTTGGCTTCATCCTTACACACACTTCATGTTACATGTGGAAATATGAAGCTAATGAATAAATATAAAAATTGAACAAAAATAAAGCATCTATCCGATCATTGGCATTAGCTAAACATTGGATAGTTCTGATTTTGGATGGCAGTTAAAGTTTTTTTTACTCTTTTGACGATTGTCTGTTTGTCTTTGTACGTTCTCAACATACGGTTATGTATTGATGTTAGTTTATAACCATACCTACGCACATAAATGATCTCACATCGTCTCAGAATAGGAATGAAAACTTGACATTCACCATATGATTTGGATATAAGTTCAAGTTTTTTTTGTACATTCTTACAAAAGTCGTGATGCATAGAAACATTCTCACACTCGACATACATGGTGGAAATCTCGAAATTTTAGTAAAATTCTACAATTTTCTTCCATGTAATAGTTTCTCATTGGATAGATTTTACGCATTAGAGTATGTTATCTTAGATAGAAAGATACACTTCGAATATAATTAGAAAATAAGGGAATCAATATGTATGTTTTGGAATTTTGCAAAATATTTTATTGAAGTGCACGTATTCGATCTTATCCCTTCTATAGATTACATTGAGAAATAAAACCAATTCAAAGATTGCTTGCTTTAATTCATCGTTCTATATTTTTGGATTTTCCTACGTCCCGACGATACATAAACCACTTTTCAAAGTCGAACTAATGTTTTTGTGGATTTAGTATCACATTTTAATTTACAAGTACATTGCAGTGAATTATTTGCACCACAAAAATAAAAAGATGGTGGCAAATTTTTAGCCTACATGCAGATTGATTCCATAAGATTGTCTCTCTTGTATCAATGAAAGAATAAATGACTTAATACGAAACCGTGTCAACTATCAGTGAAAACCGACAATTCTAGTAATTCATGAGTATCTTACGTTTGAGCAAAGTGTATCGTTCATTAATTGATTACAATAGGTTCACGATTGAGCAACAAGAAAATTCCCATGTTGATCCTTGTACCGTAGTCCTCTGTGAACGATGTCATCTACAATTAAATAGGCAAAATGGTAGTGTATATTACTTAAGCATGCATACTGTTTCATTCAATTCATCAATAAATAAATTTTCATTTAACAGCTGTAGTGCAGAATATTGTGAAAGAGTGAATATTAAAAGTTAGTAGCCAGTAAAGTGTAATCTGAGTGACTTGCGTTGATCAAATTCTAATGGCGCTTGACTTCTGACAGCTGAAATGACAGGCGAAGAAAAAAAAATAAAAATGTGTTTTGAGAGCTATCTGATTTGACGGCTTCACTGACGCTTTCACGACAATTGAAAAACAGAAGGTCGAGTAACTACGTAATTCAAAATGCGTCGATGAATTTCATCAATATTAGAGAAACGTTTTTAGTCAAGTGTTCAATTTCTACTTTATCCCGGATGAAAACTATTATTTTGGATAATCGTCAGTTTCCAGTTAATGCGTCTCGAACTAACTTCTCTACAGTGTTTGTCGACATAGTGTGAGAACGATATTCAGAAAAAGAGAAATTTATTGAATTATTTTTCATGTTGAGCGACGACTATAAATTATTATCTGTTCACTGACGATCAATAAGTACTTTTCCATCTTGCTTTCAATGATTGTACTTCAACAATTCGATTGAATCTGAAAGGTAACATCTGATTTACCATGACATCTATTAAACCATTGAATAAGATTGAAACGAACCTGGAAGTAGATGAACTGTTTTTTGTCAAGGTAGAGCCACTTGAATAAGAAGAAGGATAATGCAAACTATTTCAAAAATGGTAGAGAAAAAGAAACAGGCAGAATTTTTTTTGAGGGTCACAGTTTTTTTTATAAACATGTATTTAAATATTTATTTATTCGTCCTCTTTTATTTTTCTTCTCTGTTTAAACTATGTTCAGTCGATATACTTTTCCTTTTCAAATTAATACGTTGACAAATAAAACATACTATATTCGATCACAAATCAATATTTTAACTTCTGCTATGACTTCGAATCATTCAGTCGATTATTCTTAATGATTCTCAAGTCATTCGTGTCGAATGTAATTGAGATGGAGTATGGGCGTGTTGATTTTGATGCAGTGAATGATAGATATTAATTACAGCTGTATTTTTTCATCTGTACGTTTGTGTCGAGAAATTTTGAAATTCTACATTCTCTGATAGGTTTCGGACGAAAATGTTTGCACTTTTACTTTCTGGTTATTTGTCGAGCGTCAACATTCTACGAGTCAATTTTATTGTTAACATTCTTTTATTGCACTACGGAATAGTCTGTTCTTTTTGGCATTAGATTTTTATTTTTAAATATCAACCTATGATTGACAATGATAAATGTTTCAAAAAAGAAAGTTTCTATGAACTGAAAAGGTACTTCAGGCTTCGATTTATTCTAAAATTCTAAAATCTCACTTATGCTAACAATGTTTATCAGTTCGACTAAACACATTGAATTTAGAAGAAATTAAGTATTCCGATATATTCAATGAACTTTAGACAACTCGATAGGTTCATTTCGAAGTAGATTTTTACTCGAGATGTTGTGAAACTTTGAATATAATACATTAGCTGACAAATTTCCGTATTCATGTTTACAGAGATATCTAAAATAGTTACATTTGAAATACTTGGTCGTGAATAATCCCCTATTAATGTCTTTCCGGTCAGTGTATATAATTTTGATAGATGTTTCTGATGTGAAGAAAAAATAACAATCGTTTTTTGCGTTACAAGATCTTCCATTTGACTTTCTTTCGATTCCACTTGATATCCTCGCGAACACTGCAGATCGAAATCGATAGCATTTATTATTGTTCCTCAGTCTGAAATGCCGTAATAAAATTTTTTTTACCCTCAGACATCATGTCAACGTTCTGATTGATTAAAAAATGATACGTTTGAGTTTATTTGCATGTTTTCAAGTATCGATATAATAATTTCGATTATTAATATATTTCATATATATATATATGTATTTACTTTTTCCATATGCTTACGCATTGAAAACTAAAATTTCAATACTTTACATAAACCAAGTGTATGCATATCATGTTGGATCGAACTGTTGTAAAATACTACATACGATGATAAACAATCATCTAACCTATGACGTAATTATGCTGAGAAAAAATTTCGTTCTACATCGTTCTAATGTTTGACTACCATTAGCCATCTGAAAAACACAACATGCAGCATCCGTTTGATTCAAAAGTTTTTTTCTCTTGCTATTGGTTATTAAAAAGTGTGTACAAGTTATCGGTTTTGTGCTAATTTCCTTTATAAAATCTTCGGAAAATCACTTTACTCAAGATACGTTAACAGTCATTGTTTTCTATTCTGATGCAATGCGTATGTCGAATCTATTGTGGTGAGGTAGTTTATTTTCGATTGTTCGATAACTAATTAAGAACTATTCGAGTACATATGCGCACTGATATCAATACTCATGCTGTCTATTCGTGAACAGCTTGTTAAGATATGATTTTACATTAGAATCAAAAGATTATGATAAAATTAATCGATCATAGTTTACAGTTTGACAGTCAAAACTAGAAATTTACTAATTTTTCTATCCATGATTTAAATTAAAGATTTTTGAGGCAATGAAAAAGTTACTCTATCTAATGATGAGCTAAAAATAATTGAATTTCAAATATTTTGGAGCTGAAGACGAGTGATATTTATAGAGAAGTCTTCTAAAAGACAGCCACGAGCATAGTATCACTTCTCATGTCTACTAAACAAATGCATATTTAGAACTATCATGTCGCTTACAGATTTCATTCGACAATAATCCTGTCAATTTCCCGTAAGTATAATAGATAATATAGTAAGAGTAGTGCCCTCTATTGAGATCTTGACACACTAACTAATAGAACTACTTAGAAAATGTATTGATCATTAGACAAAACAAATCTTCCTCTAGAATCAAAGATACCTCTTGCCAAATAATTAAAAATCGATAGCTACTATTTCTGATTAAAAAAAAGACTTGAATGTTTCTTGGATGCATGTAACTTCCGAAAATGATCGATCCAGAAAAGGAGTAGTAGAAAAATTCAAGATGAGTACACCTTAAGTATTATTCTGTAGATATTCACAACGTAGACATTTTTTTAAAAGCAATGAATATCATTTTAGAAGTAAACTTTCCTACTATCTTATTATTTAATATTCACCTGTTTACAACAATCTTATACACAAACATTTTTGAAAACAACACTTAATCTTCTATCATCATGTAGTACAATCAAAAGGCTGACTTTATTCTAAATTCAGTATAAAAAATATATTAGCTGGCAGTTTTGATTTCAGTGATGAAAAGCTTTTCAGAGACGTTTATGAAAATGTTCTTGAAGTGGACAACAAAATAAACAGCGCTGTAGACGATGGGTTATCAAGTTGATTTTCTTTTTCGTTCAGTGTCATATATTGTATGGTCATATAACCTAACATGTTTCTATTACTGTGAGAACGAACAGAGCATGCAAAAGCCAAACAAACTTTCTTTCATTATTTTTTTTTTCGTGCAGCCTAAATATATCAAGCAGTAATTCTAAAACATACTTTCATTTTATTAATATGGCAATTACGATAAGTGAAATAAATTTCTACATAGCATCTTCCTACAATCTTGTATGCCTCATTTTAGATAGATGAACAAGAACAACAAACTGTGGCACTTCAAACAATATCAGTTGATATAACTGGAATACCTGAAAAATCGTTGTCATCGCCTTTTAAACGTCTATGTCATCGGCTACATGAGCATTCCGGCATATGGTATATGATGGCAGGAAATATTTTATTTTCTTGCTGTACATTTTCATTAAAATTTGTTTCAGCCGATATGTTTGATGTAATGATTATGCGATTTTTAGTACAAACCATTGTATTTGGTTCATATGCTGTTTTCCCAAACATTACAATGTATTCAATACAAATGAGCAACCTCTTGCCTGTGTAATAAATATGATTATGTCAAGTGCAACAAATCTAACGTATTTAGCTGCATTTTATTTTCTCCCATTGTCGGATCTAAACGCTATTAAATATACATACTGCGTTTGGGCATCGTTATACTATGTGTTATATTTTTTAAAGATCGTTTCAAATTGGTCAATGCAATTGCACTAATTTTAACCATAACTGGATTAATACTAGCAACGAAACCACAATTTTTACTTAATATTTTAAATCATATTACTGATCAACCACGAATCGTGTCTCCGCCAGCAACAAAAAATTCAACAATGGCACATTTCACTTCCACAGATACAATATCGATATACTTTTATTTAGGTATTACGCTAGCTTTTATATCATCCTTCACAAAAGCTACTCAAATGATTGCACGAAAACAATTAGTTAAACCATATTCTATTATGAATTTTCAATTTACAGCCTTCGCTCTAGTTGTTGCATGCATCTATAGTATTGTTCGACGATTTTGGCAACCAGATCCATATCAATGGAAATGGATGTTTGCAGTTGGTACCACTATTGGAGGTTTTCAATTAGTGATCAACATGTTTTTTGCTAAAGCATTAAAACGAGAAAATCTTCAAGTACTAAACATAATTGGAACACTCGATATAGTTTATGCTTGCATACTACAGTACATATTTCTACATCTTACTAGATCTTGGATGTTTTACATCGGGACTTCATTTATTGTTGTATCAGAAGTTATACTATCATTTGACAGTTATATTACGACTAAGAAATAAAAGAGAAAGAGAATCCAAAGATTTATGTTCGATTTAGAAAATATTTATTTATTTATTTTTAATCGATTAGTAAATAATTAGAATAAAATTACATTCAACATGTGTAGTGTCTAATAATTCAATTAATAATAAATATTTCCATGCCACGACAGAATTCGAATTCATTTCGAATGATTAGACTTTTATAGATTTTAAACTAAACTAAAGAATCATAATGATTCATTATATTATATATTTATATAGAACTAATATTCTACTCCAGAAATAGTGACTAGAACATAAGCCTTGTTATTCTCATTAAAAATAATTTAAATATTCAAGATAAATTAATCGTTGTGACATTTCTTCGTTTAACAACAATGAATGCAGTGTTGTTGGGTAATGGACGTTGTGGCCATGATGTTTGCACTTTTAATTGTCGTTCAATGAAATTTATACGAAATTGAACTTCTTTAAATTTTCTCATAAAATATGTTTGCAACCATTCTGCAGCAATATCAGGTGTGAAAAAATATAAGCTAACTCGTTGAAAGGCATCAATAAAATACATCATTTGATCTTCGAGATAAATTAATCGTTGTAAACATTCTTGACTACGTTTGTAATGAATATAATTCTGACGAAGATGTATATCTGTTATAAATAAACGTACGAATGACATTGTTTCTTCATATTGTCGAAGTACTATATCATATTGATACATTATTTCGTACATTTGATGACCTAGATATATGATCGAATATAATTGTTAAAATAAATCAATCATTAATATTTACCTGGAAATGAACACGATACAAAAGTGATATGCATGGATTTCTCCCACAATGCCATTCGATCACATCCTAATAGTGTTCTTGAAATAGTGAGATTTCTTTCATGATCTATAAAACCATATGTAATTGTTTGTAATACATATGCCAGCGATGGTATCGATGATGGTAGAAGTTCACACAATGAAAGCATATGATCGTATCGAGACCATCCAGTGATGGCAATGCCGGAAAAATTCACTTTATGTCGATTTGAGGCAATGTACATGGTTTCAAGCCATGTTTGTTGATTACGTTGATGATGACCAACATAGCTCATCGTTGTTGTCTCACCAGATGAACCTTTGAATGAACTAGCTACCCATACTTCACGAAACATTGCAAATCTATAGAAAGAATAAATCGATTTGAAAAAAAATTTTCGATATATCTTTTCAATTAGCTTTGATCAACTTCTGTTGACTACCTCATCCAGAATCCATCGTCAAACCAAGGTTTCACATCATCGACATAAGTCCATATCATTGGTACAATAAGTTCAACTAATTCTGTAATCTATCAAATAAAAACGAGTCGATTGATTTATATTTTGAACATGTATTAATTGAGTCATACCCATGCCCACTAGTAGTACGAAATACGGGAGAAAAACTCTAGGAATGCTTCTCTCTGCATAGAAACGTTGTATGTTCAATTAGAACTATACAGTTCTATGATGTTTCTCCATCTTTATTTGCTATAGTTATGTTAGAGATTAGATCCATGTTGTTCATGTCGAATTTACATCAAGAAGTACAACCGTGATGTTTATTTACATTTACACAACAACAGTACCAGATGTGTAGATAACACAATAGGCAGATTTATTAACGTTCGAATAGATATTGAAGAAGGAAAATGTTTCCATGCATCTATAATCGAACAAAATCAATGTTTTGATAATGATGATACTTATGTTAGTTGAATTCACCTTTTAGAAATCGAATAGTGTTAACTTAGTGACGATGACAGAGTAAAAGAGAAAAGTTTCCAGTGGTTTAACTTCTATGGGAAACATTGATTATGCAAATTTTGAAGCTGAACGTCGATATTCAGTCTGAACTAAACAGAACTAGTACTTTTGTTTTCGAATACTGTTCTAGAAATTGACCAATTCAAGAACGAAGACGTTGAAACAACAACCATACACTAGAATCTTCTATTAATCATTGGGAAACATCAAATAAAATCATCTCAGTCGAAAATATATGTGATGTTTTATCCAAGATATACAAATCAGACGTGTACATGCTTATCATTCGTCAGTTGTATAACACAGATCATCATTAATCACATAAGTAACTGCTTGATTACAGATACTACCGAATCGAAATCTATCTGTAGCATCATGTCTTCTTTCAAGAAAATTTGGATACTAGCCTGTAACGTTACGTCAAGATAGAATCTGCTCATTTCAAAAGAATAAATGGTTGTAAAGATCAAGGTGTATAAATGAATTGTGTCCATAAACTGAAGATATACGAATTCGCGTGACTATTCAATTAGTATCAACGTAATAGAGGGATGTGAAATAGGATAACATTTTTTATTAGATTATTATTTGTAATCCAGGTACGTCCATAGAGAGAAAGTAAAAACGCTCTTGACGTGTCGGCTAATAAACTAGATAGATGTACGACTTACGTTATTAGATCCTGAATTCACCAATTGTGAGATCATATCATGCCATATGAATAGTTTCATATCAGGACGTTTTGTTTTGATGTATTTGGCGATGCGAGTAACATGTCTAGAGATTAGAAGAAATCCGACTTTTTACAACATTAAAGATAGACATTTCGCTTTTTTGAAATCTCAGAAAAAAATGACTGTACCCGTATTAAAAGATCTAGAGAGGATAACAAACAACATAGTTATTTTCAAGGTTGAAACATCTTTTTAGTCATTTTGTAACAGTGTACTTTTGCTGTGGATTCTGATTTTGTCTGAATTTCGCTATACTCCTTAGTGTTTTTCGTAAATTTGTGGTGAATCAAACATTTTCACATCTTTTATTGAGTTTTATTGAATTATTTCCCGGAAGCCTCATTTTCAATGTTTTTCGTACAATTTTGAAAATGGAGTTTTCTAAATTCTTTTTGTACTCCTAACTACTTCATGATGTTCTTTTCGTGAATTCAAGTACGACTGAAAATTATCAAAGCCATTTCATAATTTTGCGAAGCTTTTGTCAGCGTAAAAGCTCATTTTCATTGTGTTTTCAATTTATAAAATTTCGTATCTAACCAGTGAGTTTCTCTAAGACTTTCTTGTACTCCTAGGAACTCCTTCATGCCGTCTATTTGTTGATATTCGTCATGAGACTTTCCAAGCTTTCATTTATTAAAAATTCAATGAGAAACAACCTAGTAACAGCTCAGAAAACAAGAACGACTATCTATTTGACTAACACTACTTCGTTTCAATCTAATCACATCATTGACAATATTTCCATGTTCGTATTCATAATATTCTTCAACAATGTTGTTTTTTCTTATTCAAAAATGAAGGATATTTTCATCAAGATAATATAGGCTTGTGTTGTACATCAAGTGACTAAAATTATAGGAATGTTAAAAGAGAAATAGAAATAAGATTCTTCTGTATGGATTATAATTCATTGTATTCGAAATTTCAATCACTATAACGCATGTCAGCAAAACTGACAAGCAAAGACCTAACAGGGCTACCGTCTGCTAGCTCATGTTTGATATATGCTTACGTTTGTTAGTAGTAGAAAGAATATTGTTCGAACAGAGCTAGAACTATTGACAATTAGTTATGTGTTGAATCTGAAAACAAAAGTAAAGTTCTACCTGATAAAAAGATCAGCATCATCACGAAAATTTAAATTTGCGCATAGAGGATGTACAAGTCGATAATAAACTTCATCACAGCCCATATGAAAATACGGAATCGATTTATGAAGAGATAATATTTGATCGATCATTTCTAAAAAAATACAAAATCAATGCATAATTCATTAAAACTATGAATTAATAATTCTAAATAATCTTTAAAAGTATGCTGTATTTATCTACAAACAAAATTTTAAGTCGAAGTCAACTAGTAAAGACTGAAAACACGTTAGACATGTATTGGATCAATGTTAGACTTGCTTATCTAGATTGAGATAACGAGAAAAAGGAACCTTATTCAAACCAAAAGTAACGATTTTACTGATGCATTCTATAGATTCAACCGAACCATCTTAGAATTCATATCAATGAGATTAATATTCAACATAGATGGATACAGCACATATGAATAATTGACTAATTAAAACACAAAGAATTTATTGAATATTATTTGAATACGTGAGTAGAACAAAACTTTGCATGATTTTCTCTAAACTACAATTAGATCAAGAAAAACTTTGCGTTGCTCACATCTAAAAAGAATTTTACTCCGTATTTGTTCTCACGATCAAGAATTTACTACTATGAACTATCATCGATATATAAAGCGATAGAATAACGACTGAAATATAGTCATTACTTTCAATATCTCACAACTAACGCCTTTGATCGAGTTCGAACAACATGAGAGTCAATCCAACGAAATCAAACAAATACGACATCCAGCTTGTTTTCATTGAGTCTAATCCTTTCATATTGACTCAATTGCTTTTTGTTTTCGTTGTATATCCTAGATGATTGTATATCTTAGTTCGAAATATGTATTATTCATCTATTGATAAATAATATTGTGCATTTGAGGCAAACAATACAACAAAATAGATTTACGCTGATTACTACAAAGTCGAATCTCATTTTTCTTTATGACGAATGTTAAAACTTAGAATTATTGTTGAAAAATGATCACTTCGTAACATACCGAATATCAATTTATAACTTTCTTCAAGACACGGTGTAATAACTTGTGGATATCGTCTATCTTCACGTAGATGCATAAATTCTTTTAATTTGAGTACATATTCAAGATGACCGTAAACTTGAAGTAATGGCATAATTTTTAAATTATTAACTTCTGCCAATCGTAAGATTTGTTCAATATCATTTGTCGAATAAGCAAGACCATGCTTTATTATATTTAAATGATTCGAAAATGGAAACATATCTTCGTATTCAATGAGTAAACCAGTAGCACCAAGGCGTTTTAGAAAGGGAAACAATTTCACATAATAATCGATTTTTGGTGCAGCTCCCTTTAAATCAAGATGAACAAAACGTTCAAGATTTGTTGTATCAATAACAGGATACGATATTTGTTGAATTAGATTTAAATCTTGTGATTGTCTTTGATTATTTAAAACATTCGTAAGTGATACTGTATAAGGTTTTATCATTATTGAATCTTGATTTTGTAATTGTTCATCACGATGAATAGTCGATGATCTAGCACGATTCGTCGAACGTTTTGATCGACCATGATGTACTTGATTGATATCTCTTGACAAACGGAAAACATCTTGATGATATTCTTGTGATGAATGTTCAGAAAAGATAACTTCCCGATGTTTATGTACGACAAATAAAGTCAATAAAAATATGGGCAAAGAAAATGTGATCATAAGATTACGTCGTAAATTTCGTCGAGCGAACATTATATTGATTATTGAAAAACGAAAACAATTATACAGATGAAATTACACGATTGTTTATTGGGCTAACTAAAATAAACGAAAAAATGACGATGAATAATGAAATGATAAATAATACTAATAATTATATTGATACTAAACAGAACAATCGTTTTCTCTACTATGAGATCACTTTTTACATCATCTTTAACATTACTCTTCTGAATATACCAACCATATAATTCAATTTAAATGAAATGAATCGATCAGTTCATGCTTCGATTTTATTTAAATCTCTTCTGAAAGCTCTCCTATTAAAGTAATATATGTCATCGAAGTTTACTTGACACGCAATACAGAATTATAAAGTAATACTATTATTGTATCTCTTACCCTTCGTCTCTCTTTTTTTTTCTATTCTTTCGAACGAGACTGGATAATATATGAAAGTTGTTGCATGGCCGTTTGTCATAAGTCAAAAGTAAATAGATATACATAGTATTTACAGCCTGCACCATTACTAATCGCTTCATTCTCTCTTATCGCACGCATAGACGTTTCTATTGTGACGTAATCACTGTCATCTCACTTGACATTTTGTTTTTGTCAAATAACAATCAAACTGATTCTTCGATCAAATAAAAGAAAATGACATTCTTCTCATAACACTTGTCATATCGTTTTTCTAAATATATGAAATCAAATCGATTGAAATCTATCGTTCCTAAAGAAACTGATTTATTTCCATTACTGTTCATTTGATAATTATTTAAATATACGTGTGACATATAGTTTTGTGTCGAGAAAAGAAACAGCAGTAGGACATATAAAATCGATTATATTTGTATTGCAAGAATTTACAAGTATCGTTTCGTTTTAACAGAGAACCAAAAAAAGATCTTACGATATTTATCTGATGTGCTGTTATTGTTTTGTTTGTTAATGAAATGCCATTATATCGAATCGAAGAAAAATAATCTTTCGTATGGAAAAAAAAAATACAGAATGTCTAATATGTTACATAAGATCTTTTTTCTTCTCAGCACGATGAAAGAGAAGGAAAGGGTTAGATAAGCAAGTGTCAGTGATTTAATGAGTCAGTGTCATCATAACTAATATTGGATAAAATAAATAGAATATTATTCAAATTGTTTGTCGATTATTTCTTTTCTATCATGGGAGTTCACTCTTTTGACAATATGTCACCTAACGAAATGTATATTTATCGTAATGAAATTATTTCAATTATATTTCGCTCTCTCGATTTCATATAGAATCATACTAGTTGATAGATAAGATCATCAAAACTTTTCACCTTGACATATTACATGAACTATGGTAAAAGAACATCCAGAATAGATAAGCAATGTCATGTAAAAAAAAAGGAATCTCGAGAGATTAAGATTTTCATCATTAACATTTAACACAGATAAATAGAATACAAGACTGATAGACGAGAAAAATCATTCTGACATGTTTAACATTTTCTATGGTTCTTCTTACTTTCTTATACCATTGAAAAATAGAGAGACAGATAGATAGATGTTGGTATGAAGTAATTTTATTTATTTTGTATTGTCACTTCTTCAAAAAAAAACAAAAACTTAAAAATAATAACATCGGAATAGAGTTGAGAACATATGTATTTGTCTAGCATAAAAACAGCAGATCTGTCGAATACGATAGCTAAGACATTCACATTTACTCTCTCAATTCATGAGAAATAAATTCAATATATCATACAGATCTTGTCGACCGTAAATTATTTTTTCTAGTGGCATGCGATGAATCGAATAGTCTGTCTCATTCGTAAGAATAGAAATTGAATTAATCTTTTTCTACTATGTTAAGTATCAATGTATGTGTTTTTTAGATGGCTGACTCATTCATATGTGAGCTAATGTACACGAATGAAAATTGAACACAGACATCAGTCATTCATTAGTTTAACACATACTGAACTCGTGTATCGGTCAGATATAATATTTGAAATTATTCGTTAAATCGATTACATAGTACGAATCATATTGAAAATCATCAACTCATTATGATGATTTATGTAACACATGAAGCTAAGTTAATCTTTAGACATACATGTTATGAAATATATGAAATGATCTAAAATAGAAAAGAAAACTATCCTCTGATAACATGATCATTGTAGTTCGTTTTTCAAATGGCAACAAATAAAAGTATACATAATGATATTACTTCATGGAATTCTATATATTTTTAAAAGTTTACAACATCATTAGATGTAAGGAAGAAGCATAGGAAAACAAAAATGAAACATATGTAGTTAAGTTCCATGTTCTTAAAAATAAACTTCTACCATAATTTTCCGAACGATTAACATGTAATACATGTAGTTACTGTTATTGCTAATCACAGAAAGATGACTTCGTGCAATCTATTTTGAGAAGCAATCTTTCACTCATCCTTTCATTTGATCTTTCAGCAATGTAATAAAGAAACAATTCACATATTATCACGAGACATTCATCAGCGATTTTAATAAGAACCTGATAGGTCATTATCAAGCAATCTTCAGTGTATTCTTCATAAGAAGATTGCTATAGAGAAATTTTCATTTTTACACTGATAAACTAAATTCAGAACAAGTTACTCCAACTAAAGTAGAATTGAATGGCTAGAAAGCAAAAAAAAATCTATTTACAAATATCTTGATTAAAGCTTACACGAGAAATGAAAAAAAAAATGTTCAATCTTTCAATTTAAAAACACGTTTACTATATACATTTATTGATGTTTTTCTTCTTGTATTTCAAAATGACGAATAAGGACTTTACTAAATCAGTATTCTACTCGTTTGTATGTAGATATGTTTTCCGTCTTGATCTAGTCTTTCTGAATACTATTAATACATGTGCAGTCATTGTAAATTCACTTGTCTCACAATTTCTAATGTGGAAAAGAGTGACGTTGGAAAAGAACAAGTATTAATAAACTGTTTATGACCATCACTAAGTAGAACATTCACTACACTCTGCACGAAATTCATATTTTCACTCTAATGTTTCAAACTTCCTCCCAAATCAGTGTACATTATTGACGTACGAGATTGTTAATGGATCTTCCTAGATTTATATAGGTGAAATCTGTAAAGAAGTTTAACTGTACTATGAAGGAAAACATTTTTTATCCAAGCGGTTTATTTCTACTCAGATTTTTTTGAATTCAATATCATCATGATTAATTATCATCTGTACATAATTGCATTTCAATATTTAGAAGATAATGATGTATAAAATATTTTTTGAGCTCAATTAAAGATGTTCGCACTCAAATCAGTCTTTTGTCTCTTTTGAGATCGGAGTATAAAATGAATTCGAGAGTGACTGGTGTTTTGAGTCTGGATTATGAGAAAGAGCGCTGATGTCGCGCGGAGTATAACAATGTATTTTCAAGATAGAAACCTCGATTGTCGATTATAAAAAAAATTCGAATAATTTAATTATGACGAAACGAATGCGGAAATTCGTTGAAACATCTGTCAATGATAATGATTCACGAGTTTATCTCACACGAAATAAGGTGTCTGTAAAATCTCAAAGTTGGTAAGAAGATCACGTATCGATGTTCACAATATCGGACATTTTCTAGGTGTGATTTTCAAATCTAAGTTATTGTAAACAATCCATATTAAGCCGTTTCATTTTTTAATTATGTTATTTTTATTTTTTATAATAAATAAACTTTAGTGGGCTCAAAACTATCAATTGTTGTTCTCATTTCTTATTACGAGCTCTAAAACAGGAAAAACAATTTGTTTTGAGCCCGAACATTTTTTACTGGGCTCAGAAAACAATGGCGTCCGATAATGGTGTTTACATTGTAAATAAACTTTCATTCTACAATAAAATCTAAAGTGCAACATAATCAACAAAGATAAAAATTGAATAGTTCTATCTGTACGAGAAAAAATCAATATAATGACAGTATTGATTTCATACTTCATCGATTTAAATTTGATCTTCAAAAATGACAGTATGAGATGAAAATAAAATTACTTTTTAGAATAGAAATAACATTTTACAAGTGGGCATATATTAAGAACAAGAATCAAAATGTGTATTTCATTAAATGTACTGTATATAATATGTATTCAATTATTTATCATGTCATGAAAAACTTAGCTGTAAAACGATCACTACATATTTGAATATAATTACTTGATTAAAACAATTGACAATGAATCATTTTAAAGTGTCAACAAAAATAAATGACTATATTTGACGGATGATTTAACTCTAAAAATGTATTCAGCCAGAAAAATATAATTATAAATCATCGTAGGAAATGATTCGAGTCGACTTTTCTATTATATTATCATACTCGGTCGGTTGTATTGGTGCTTTACATACGATCATACACATTAACATGTCTAGTACAATTAAACAATCATAGATCAATTCTGCTATATTTCGTTATTGGATGAAAGAGATAATTTGAATGACATTTAGATTAAAATGCTCGTTTTTCTTTCGATTGTAGTTGTTATAATTTCTTTGAGCATGATTTACTAATAATATGTTCTAGTTCAATACATAGATATTTCATTTTGTATTTAGAATAGTATGACAACTTTCAAGTTTGATTTCTGAATATAACTCGTATTTTGACATTTTGGTTTTTTTTTTCGTTTGGAAATACTCCATGTTTATCAATGTGATTGCAGATTCTTCATTTCAATTATTTCATAATGTAACATAAAAATTTAATTGTAACAATGTACACAAGAATGATTTGCTAAGGAAATTATGTTAAAGTAAGAATAAATATTTGCAAACTTTAATTATCTAGAGCATCTTCAATTCAAAGGAGAAAACTTTCTTTTCATTTAAAGAGTATTCACATATCGTATATTGTGAACTGATCGAAGAGTCTCTTGTTTTGATTATTTGTTTTCATCGAACATGCACTTGACATCCGATGAATTTCTAGAACATCCATGGGCTGTGTTTGAATATTAAAGAGTATCGTATTTGACTGAGCGATGCATAAGCAAAAATCATACTTGAAAAGAGATGCTCTGTATAGTTGTGCTTGAACATTTTCCTAGGCTAATAACAGACGATGAATTCGGTGTGAAGACTCGTAGTTTTTTTTTTTAGAATTTAGATAAATCAACATAATTAGAAAAACGAATATTATGATGTTGTTGCGACGATTTGTTGATCCGGTTTTACGTCGGGTACTGTATCAGTTTCTGGAGATTTTGGCATAAGTAGAGTTCGTATCTGATTGATCAAATTAATTTCATCCTAGACGAAAGCAAAAGACACGTGTAAACTGAATACGAATAATATTGATTAATTAAAAACTAACCAGTTGATCTTCTGAACATTGAATTTGTTGACGTCGTTCGTTAAGTTTTTGTTGAAATTCTTCAACCAATGTTGGATTACTCTCGGTCAGTAGAATCATTGAATTCGGTTTTGCACTCGATATTGTTAAAATAGATTCCAGTGTATGTTGATGATCAAGACATGCTTCATTATTAAATAGACGTATCAATTCTGCTAATGCACCGTTCTCATAGAATAGTTCTAGAAATGAAAGAAGAAGAACTCTGGATGAATTAAAATGATAAGAAGGAAAGTATTACTTTTCATATGTGCGCTTGTTGAACAAATAGTATTAATAAGAAAGCATAACTTGTTTTGTAAACGCGGAATGGGTGATGACATAGCTTGAATTAAAACTTTTGCACCTTGATATTTTTGTAATTGAAGTTGACCAAGTGTGTAACCTCGAATTAAAGCTAAAAAGAAAATTAGACAAAATCATTGATAAGTATTATCTTATTGAGTTCATATACAAAAAAGGATGAACGAGATATTCTATCAGCGAAAAGACTGATAAGTTGTAATCAATCGATTTAAAATTAATATTCAAATTTTTTCTTCAAAAATCTAGATGAGTTATACTAAAGTAAAATAAAGTCTAGCTTCAATACGGATATTTTCATACAACAGAATTTTACGATAGCACACGATATTTCTACAAATGGGTGGGTTGATTGTCTCAAGTCGTGTAATTTTGCTCACTTTGGTCCAAAGCGACTATTGTCATAGAAAAAGAAATCAAGCTCGAATATTTCTTTCATAACTATCTACAACCGACTAGAATTGAGTAAATATTCGACGAATTCTACATATTTTCTAAATCGGAATAATTTCACAATTGTACATATGTTAAATACATGTTTGCTCTCGTCATATTGCTGAAGAAAACACCCTAGCATGTACATAAGATAATCTTTAAGTAATTCAATTATGCTTCATTCATTTCTAGACCTATGTAAAAATGTTGATAATCTTTTCTCTGAACATCGCATGAACGAAAGAAGAAATCGATATTTTTATCGAAATTTTTCAATCATTCATATGCTTCGTCTTATCATTAACTACCTTAATGGATAGACTCTACAAAGCAAGTATGCAGGGCAAAACACCGACTAACCTGATATTGCTGTAACAGCTTTGGTTTTTAGATCTGGATTATTTGATGTACTAACAATTTGCAATAGCTTTTGTTGTAAACCAGATTGAACAATAATTCTTTGACAATGCTCATTATTTTGAACAAGAGTAGCTATTATTGAACATGTTTGGATACGCATATCATCATTACTATGATCCAATAATGGCGATAAAATCTCGAGGCCACCGATGGTAAAAAAATCTTTTGCTAAATCAAGTTCTTCTGACCAATGACATAGTTCATCGAGAAATTGTTTTTTCTGTTCATCACTTATTTCATTATCTTTTATTTTACTGATGCATAGTTTGAGTCGTTCGACTGGATTAACTGTTAAATTTTCTAAAGCATCATTCAGCCAATGTTTTTTCTAGAATATAATTAAAACGAATTATTATACATCAATATTTTCTGAATTAGACAAATACGTACGTCTTCATTCATAGGTTCAACATCGGTAGTCGTAGTAGCTGCTGCTGCTGCTGCTGCTGCTTCTGAAGCAGTGCTCTTAATTGTCCACTGAAAAAGACTATTGAGAAAACTTTGTTTGGAATTATCAGCCATCAGTTCAATTATTTGTATAATAAGAATAATCTTTCAAGGAAAAAAAGCAAGATATTTTATACTCGAATCATAAATTATTCTAGAAAAATCTTAAATATTCTCGAAACATCACGAATAAGAGTCATGAAACAACTTATTATACATCTGAATCTTACTTAAGAGTCAAAAAACTAGTAAAACAGGAAGACCATGATGAAATAATGCTTTAGCCAATATAAGAGTTTCATACAACAGCTCCTGTAATCAATAGATATCGTAAGTATATGGTTCTTTGCAAATGTTTCTATATATTCTTCTCTAGATGGCGATAGTTTTACACAGACAACGATTAAAAAAGAAAACTTCGAATAAGGCCTTGTCTACACTAGAAAAATAACTGCATTAATTTCGAATTAAATGTATGTGCGTCTACACTGCCGCATTATTTTTCTAGTGTAAACAAGGCCATAGTCATGATTTACTGTAGAGCATTTATAACAGAATTAATTTCATGTTTTCTCTGAATGTGATTCCTACAAGGAGGCATGAATAAGATTGCAAATTTCTATCACTAATTATTTCAAACGTAGTCTTTCATCATAATGAGCGTACTACCCAATGATTGTCACAGAATATTCAATAAATGAAAAGGTTGACGATGTTTGATTTTCGTATGACGTAGAAAGGAATTTTCATTCGAGCTCGGAAGTCAAGAATCAACTGTAGAATTAAACATTGACGTAATATAAACTAGTCATCATTCTGGTTGAGCGACTATTCACATTGTACATAGATATCACTTCGAATTCTCGTCTACACTAATATAACTGCATAAATAGAAAGGATGTTTAGTTCTGATAGATATTACTTAAAAATCATGCTGACATCGGTTTAAAATTATTTCCGTTCTTTGTAATTCAATTGAAATTAAAGCTCTTTTCGTTGTTTTAAATCTTAACACACAATAGATTTGAAAATCAGAGGAAATAACGTATATTATTTTTCTTCTTTAAAATAATTGAATTAGATGGAATGATTATCATTAAACCTAAATTCTGGTACCCTGAATGTATCCCTAAATTCAATCCACGTTTGTGGATAATGAAATAGAAAAAGTGAAAACTGGTAACAAAGTAGGGATTTTGATTTAGGGATTTTTATATTTAGGGATTTTTTTTAATGAATTTCGTATTGAGCCCTTTTCGAATATTAGACGTATTATCATCAGAACTGTGAGAAGTCCCATTCAAGGAATGGAACTGTTCGATTATTCAGTTGTCTATGAAAACTATGGATCTAGTCACCAGATCTTCCGAGAAAAGCGTGAAGCTGGGCATCAGATACTTCCGAGAAAACCGCTACTAAGCATCAGATCCTTCGGAAAAGTATGGAACCATTCGCCGGTTCTCCTCGACAAATATCGAACTAGTCATCAGATGCTTTCAAAAAGTATGCAACTGGTCACCAGATGTATGGGAACATTGTTCGCAAGTTCCAAATATGGATTTTAGATTATTGGGTGCCGTAAGTAAAGGACAATGACTAGCGATACAATGTGTGTGCTATATTGTACTTTAGAAAAAAATCCCTAAATCAAAATCCCTACTTGTTTACCAGTTTTCACTTTTTCGATTTCATGATCCACAAATGTGGATTGAATTTAGGGATACATTCAGGGTACCAGAATTTAGGGTAAATGATAACCTACCATTAAATGAGAGTAAAATGAAAATACTTGTTCAAATATTGTAAATTCAATAGAGAAGAAAATTATTCTAATAATTAATTAAAGATATGAAATTAACTTCAAGTTCATCGGAGAAATATTAATCGAAGCTAAAATTCTACATTAAAGTGGCAAAAATGTATAGAGAACATATGAAAAATAAAAAGAACTAGTTTTTACATTGACTGATCTGTACTTTTAAATCTACTTTATTCATGTATGAAAATGATTATTTTGTGTCGTTTTGATTATGGTTATATTCTACTCTATTCGTCACATGATCCAATCAGATCAAAATGTAGTCTGTAATTTCGGATAAACATTCGCTCAATGCTCTTTTAGCGCTCACATTCTTTATAAAACATCCCGGTTGTATTTGTACCTCGATCTTTCATTTCTTTAAATGTATCTTGACATTCCATATGAATCATCGGCAGAATAAAAAAGTATATTTCGGTTTTCTAAAAGAAAAAAATGAGGTCTTAGATCAAAAGTTGTTGTATAGACTCATTCGATAGAGCTTTACGAATAGTACATAATTGATTCTGTTCATCAATATCAATGGTATAGATTACCCAAGAACATGCAAACGTATCGTTTTGTACTTTGTGAGTCTTGTCATTTTTTGAGTAACATCTGACAACTTTGGAACATGATCATTTCTATTTAATTTCAAAAGAAACATTAAGAATTGGAATTAGAAGAATACAAATTGAATTCATGTAACTTAATTCGTGTGTATTTATAATTAAATTTTCGAGTGCTTAACAGATGTTTTTCTTACATAAACCCTATTAAGTTTTCTATTATTTCTTCTAAGTACAATTTTTACTTGAATTCTAATAGACAGCATTTCTCTCAGAAACTATCACATGTCAATCATAGAATGAAATCTATTCGATGTCAACAGTAATACACACTAGCCGTCATCGTATGATCTATTTACTTTATAGATTTTTCAAAACAAACGAGTTTTTTTTTCTCAAGGGCATCAAAATCTCTATGAAACAAAACAAAAAGAGCAGAAAATCTGAATAAATATATTTTTCCAGAAAAACAGAAAGAAACATGCAGATTCTAAATGATTAGTTGACATAGGGAAATAGAGTGTGGACAATAGCCTATAAGACTAGCTTGCAGTCGCGTTCCATTCATGGTTTGAGGAGATTTCTACGTGGTTGAATATATGAACCACTGAATTGTCACTGTAGGTATAACAAATCGGAAGCCATTCTTACTCTTTAAATATCGTGGAAATACTTGACATTTGATAATTAAAATGATTAAAAACTAAGAATGTGTATCGTTTCATACAATACTGATAATAAACAAAACAGCTTCAAATATATTACTGGCATGTATTACGATTGTGTATAATAGACGAATCGTATTCAAGGTCAATTATATGTTTTGTTGACCTCAAAGAGAATAGAAACATTGAAGGGTAGATATGACAAGAAATGAACAAGAGTTCTAGTTGAAACTGACTTTTCAAGGAAACACATGTATAATATATATATGTCGCAGGAGAAATTAAAATCCAGAACAATTTAAAATTTTCCTAGGAAAAATTAATATTTTAAGTTCTCCTAGAGAAAGCAAAATTAAAATAGTACTATAGAAGAATTTTAAATCTTCCTGAATATATAGTATCAACTTCATATTTTTTATTTTTTAATTCGAAAAAATCAAAATATATTTTACGTCCCATACAATTGATAGAAGATCAGAGAGAAATAAAAATGTACTCTTAAACAAACGTCGCGTATACTATTTAACCCTTTCCGGCCGGCTCCTTGAAATCAAAAAGCAAAAAAATCTGTTCCTACATATTTTTTATTGCTGTCTCTTAGGGATAACAAAAATATAATTTTTGGAGAAAAAAAGTTATTGCATACTTCATGACGCCGTGTTGCCATTTGGCAACAGCCGGCCGTAAAGGGTCAAAAATTTGAAAATTTTGTTTTTGGTTTTCGATCATCAAAAAGGACTAGTTTGTGCTTCCTTCATGTCTTCATAACTTTATTTCAATAAAAATAGATACAATTTTCACATAAAAAAGAAATAGAAGAAAACATAAATACTTAACCCTTTTCAATCGACTGCCGCAACCCAGGTCGTACAATACGGTCCATATACGGCTCCGTATACGATTTTATAAGTGAACGCAGTAATATGGCCTTATCATAATGAAGTTAAGGTCTGTGCACGCCCGTATACTGTGATAATACAGGCCCGTATTGCTGTGTCGTATACGGTGCATATACGGGGCCGTATCATTCGACCTAGGAAGACAGGTAGCAAAAACTCTATTCCTGTAGATGTTTTGTTACTCTACCATATGTATAGCAAAATTGTATTTATCAAAAAAAAAGCGATTGTGTACCAAAAGTTCGGATGTTAGCGACCGGCAACACACGAGCAAAAAAGGTGAAAGATTTCGAAAAAATAGGTTTTTTTCTTCACTCGAAGAGCAACCTTTTGTGATTTTATTGCATTCATGCCTCCATGGTAAGCCCTAATTTGCCTATATTTTCCTCTGTTGGAACTAAAAGGTCCAATATTTCTAGAATACTCCACAATTTATCAGAATCAAAGGATAAAACAGATCTACCTGTCTCCGTGTTCTCTGCATCCCCCACTGTATCCAGCATAAGAGGATCCGCAAGAAATCTTTGGATCCTGGGTACGGTAAGGATCTAGAGGATATAGCTTGAATGCAGAGGATATGGTGGAGATACAGAGAATACGATGAGGATGTAGAGGACATAACAGAAATTCAAAGAATACGGAGAATATGAAGAGGGTGCAAGCAATCCTGGCGGCTGTTTTTCTCCTCGGTAAAAAATGTTGGAATGAAATATACTGAAGCAGTGAACTTGGAATTTAGGCTTTTCTTTCTTCAGTATTTCGCTCAGTCAACTGTTTTGGAAACACCGAACGAACGTTAGAAAGAACGAACAATCAAACATTAGCAACCTATATCTTTATTATTTTGACCTTAATTCCTCATAGCATACAAGGCTATGCTGTCAGCTTAAACATATATGGAGAGAATCCTATTCAAATTCGTTGATAATGATGGAGTGTCTCAACCAGTACTGAGTCGGTATTAATCTCATTGTTTATATCGTATATAATGCTTATTTTATTGACTCCATCGAATTTTTCTTATGTATCGCATACGTACTCATGGATCCTCACGCTGTCCTCTGGATTTCTATCGTACCCTAGTCGTAACTGCGATTCAGGGAATCCACGTTTCCCCGTTGATCGAAGTGCTACAAAGTTAGCCAGATCTTCTAAGAATAACTGAAGATATTTCGAAAAATTTTAGAAATTTTCAGAGGAGACTGGACTATTTTGAACTAACCTATTTATGAATATTCGGAAACTTTCTAGAATTTGTGAATTTCTTCAATTTTTCTGAAAANATCTGGCTAACTTTGCAGCATTTCGATAAATTGTGGAGTATTCTAGAATTATTTGACCTTTTATTTTCAACAGATGAACAGAGAGACAATCTATGGCTTATTATAGAGTCATGGATGCAAAAAAGTCACAAAAACTCTATCTTCGAAAAAAGAAAAAGAAATATTTTTTCCAAAATCTTTGACCCTTTTCGGCCGGGTGTTGCCAAATGGCAACATCCCTATTTTTCGTTGTCCGGATATATTGAATAATCGATCTTTCTGGCACAATATACAACAGGTCTACGAAGGAAAATTAGCGACTAGTTATTTCTGACATTGAGCATTCATACGTACAGGAAAATATTTTTTACGATTCAAATGCTCTTTTGGGACATTCTGATTACATTGTGCCATTTTCTGAGTGAAAAGTTTTTTTTTGTTATATGAATCATCAGTATGTGTTGAAATGTGTTATAGTAATTATCAAACCGTTAAAACGTTTTATATCATCACTAGAAGCCAGTCCTTTGTGAAATATTGAGTCAATGTTGCCAAATGGCAACATCCGGCTGGAAAGGGTTAAATAGGTATTCCAGTTTCGCTCTGTAATTTTCATGAAAGGAGTTTATAAATTACTTGATCAACACATTGAAGGTTTACATCAGAAATTGCAAGATAAATATTTTATAAAACAGTCATTATGTGGTGATGTAGTACTAGCTATGGGATTCTCATCTCAAATTCTTGGTGAGTAAAAAGTTTTGAATTAATTAAAAATGGTGCACAATGTTGAATATGAAATTAAATTTAATCATCTTGTTGTTACATACGAAATTTTTACACAAAAATTAAAGAACGTCAATAAAAGAGTTGGTCATCCCAATCGAAAAAAGATTTAGGTTGACGTATGTTGTGTGAACAATTAAAGTTCATTGAATCTAATTAGTTTATGTGAGTGCTGGATTAATTACTTCTACTGAAACATATAACTGTAATGGCACTTGTTCAACACAGAAATGTCATTGTCGAGCAGCAAAAATACAGCGTGGGACTAAATGTCATTCATCAACAACGACATCATGTTCAAGTGTCTAGTATAATTTTTGTATTCTCGAAATTTGAAAGGCATAAAAGTGATACTGTTTATTCAGGATGATTTAAAATTCTCCTTTAGGACATATTAAAATTTTATTCCCCTAGATTTAAATGTCCCCTCCAACATATTTACATGTATGTATGTATATAGGAACGTATAACAATAAATCGCGATGACTCATGTAATGAAGTCGAACAGGAAAGATGTACTGCAATAGAAATATGGTCACTACATTACAAGCTACCGTTCTTATTATCATTATTCTACTTTTTGCCTGTAGTTTTTCTTCCGTAAATGTGTTCTCTTTATGAGTTCTATTGTTTTATTTCTGATTTTATTTTTTTCAACATGAACCTGTACAACTCAAACGCAAGCTAGAACAATAGCCAAAAATCGCTAAGAAAGAAACAAATGAATGTATGCTAGCGCACGAAAATACAAAATCGAAGCTAAAAGAAATTTTATGTTAACAATAACACAGACAAAGCAAAGAACATCAATAGAGTCAAAACAATCAATGCTGGCATACAACCAACGATGAACATAGAATATTTAAAGATATTCGACTGCCTGTTGGTATGTTTCACAAACGATTGAAGAAAACATGAAGAATACATCACTAAACATATGACTTGATATTCTACGACTGATGGATACAAAAACATCAGAAAAAGAAAAACGCAAAACAAATAGTAGAGTCAATCGATTGGACAATGTTTACACTGAGTAATTATGAAGCGTTGTTGTTGTGTTGGAGAGAATCGATGGTGATGATCGAACATTTGGTGATAATGATGTTGAACTGACTGATACTGGTGGTGATGGCGCTCGATTTTCTTTTTGTAACTCGTTTAAATGTGATGTGCCACTGATCATGGTGGAATTAAATTCTAATGAAGACGAATCGGGTGATGGCTGAATGAATTGTTCATGAGAAGTATATGTTGTCATCGCTGTTGTTGTTGTTGTTGTTGTTGTTGTTATTGTTCGTGATGATTGTGATCGATCATCGTCTTCGACCATTTCACATAAGTTAACTTTGGCTAGTGTTGAACATAATCTTTGAAGATCTAAATAAAATAAAAATTCGAATAGTCGACAACGAAATAGAATAGTATCGCAAATGTTATGTTTCAATATCAGACACTACAAATCTAGAATGGAACCCTAGTCATACTACTATTCATACATGATAAAAAATTTTCGAAATCTCCCAAGATTTACTTCTAAATATAGATGAGATGATCACGATCATTGCTAGAACCGAGCATCAATCAAATGACACAGTTCATCACTAGTGTACTGCCAAAGAAAACAACAAATGATCTACGAACAATATCATACCTCAATGCATTATGCGAGCCTACTGCATCAGAGAGAAAACAATATCAATGCCATGTCTCATCAGTAAAATTTCATTGACAACATTTGTAGAATGAATTAGGGTATTTGTTCGTTCTTTTTTTTTTTTATTTTAGATATTTACCAAGAAGTAGAGGAACAAGTTGTTGAAACATTCTTCGGCCAATCGTGAAACCAAATCTGTCATTTAAAAATCGACATGCTATATCAATATAACTTTGTTGAATTTTATGCAATTTAGATTGATTATCTTCAATGGCATTAATTGGAAAACCATTTGAAAATAAAAGAATTACCATAAGTAATAAGAATAAGGTATGTGAACTTTCTTCTGATTGTTTGTCATCAAGTAATTGATATGTAGCAGCAATTAAGTCTTTAGCTAATGCAATAAAGTTATTATAAACTCTTGGGCCATAAACGTATAGTAAATATTTTGCATCATAAGGATCATCCGCTAAATATTTAGTAAAGAAATCATGTATTTTACTGAAATAAAATATTTATTCTTTTTACCTGTTGCACGATCAACAAATGTGTCATCATCACTGTTATATGTTAGAGCTCCGTGGAACATAAAAACTGTTAACATATTTTGTGTAAGAAGAGATTTTTTTTCTTGTTGTGATAATTGTTGAAATTCAGGTATTAAATTAAAGTAATTCAATAAACGCATTGTTGTCATTTGCGTTAATTCCCGTGTTAAATCTTTAATCATTGATAATTTTATGTCGAAATTTTCTGTTTGATAAATCACGTTATTACGATGAATAAATTTATTTGGTTGTGGATATTGTTTATTTATTAATTGATATCCATGAGACAGTTGCTCGATTAAATACTGTTGTGGGTCATACAGTTGATGATCGAGAGCATGTTTTATATATACTGTTGGTGATGGACTGATAATAATTTGTTCGACTTTCGACAACGATCTCTAAAGATGTGAAGATAAAATAATTCAAATGGTCCAATGATTTCTGTCGATTACGTCATATTTTCATAGAAACTTTCATTGAAAAACTTCTTTTTCAAGAACAAATCAATTCTGTTTTTAAAAATATCTATTCACAATATTGTCCATTCACCATCTATTTATTCCTTCATTTCGTATGAACAGATAAAAAACAATAGCAGTATTTTGATACTCAAACAATGTTCGTATCGCCTAATCACTACGACAAATAGTCACTCTCTTTCATAGACACTTCAATACTATGATTGGTCTTTCGTTCTTATCAATATGATAGTATACAAGCAACAATATACATGTACAGTCGACAAATGCTCTGTTGACTTTACATGTGATTAATATCAATGAACACTTCGATCGTATCTTAAGATGTACTCTATATTAGCAACTAAGCATAGGAGTCATTTATAGAAACAATTTATTTAAAATAGTCATACATGAGATAGAGACTAATTCTAAATGATTTTAATTGAACTCTATCCTAAGTTCGAATTCTTTGGGAATCAATTTCATTTCAATAATCCGTTGCAAAGTCTCATGACATTGACAATTATAAATTTGAAGAAAAACAAAATTTTTCTAGAACGATGTCATTTTGAAAATAGACTTATTAATAATGTAATCTTCATGTCGAAAGCTTTCATTAGAACATTACACCGTTCGGTAGAAAAACATTGCACGAACATATTAAAATAATATCTTATCTGTAAAAGATAAGAAACAAGCTGTTTTTTATGACCTCCCATCGCACCGACGTTTTAACACTGGGAATAGGTTATGCTGAATCATACTCGGAAGGAATGAGATCGTATTTTAAAAGCAAATTGAAGATCAACTATGACACTACGATCCAGGAAATGCAAGCATTCATTTCAAGCTAAAAATAGACATATTCCATCGTGTCTCATCATTTATTATCTCCGACAACGATTCATGCAGTGTCTGATCAAATGTGCAAGACATGAAATCTGGTGATCCTTCCGAGATCAGAGCCGGCATCTCGGAAATTGACATTATTACACGGTATATCATGTGCTTAGCAACCGGAAAGCATGTATTTGCCTTTCAGCAGCATCAAATCATCGGTTCACGAATGAAAACTTACATAAACATACTATGCTTCTTTTTCTTCATCGAAAAGAAATGATTCATTAAGAAAATATTTTGCATTTCGCTGCAATGGAATAGCAAATTAAGTGCAAAAAAATTGTAAAGAAAAACAAGAAATGCTATTTTAACATTATTCCAAGCGATTGCTTTTCTAAAACTCATTGGAAGTTTTTATAGTCGAATAACTTTTGATGGAATAAAAATTTTCAAATTTTTCCATCTTCATCTGAATGAGCTATACACGCTATTGGCTCAATTCCAGCTCTATCAGTGAAGTGTGCTGAAAATTTGAATCGTTTCAAAAAATGCAACTTAGAAATATCCAAAAATTGTCTCTCTTCATTGATTCAATTAAAATTAAGATAAATTATACATAAATAGATACTCTAAGACTTAATCTTTCATAAAGGCGTTAGTCTTTTATGCGGGCATACAATGATTTCTATCGTTCGATTCTAGAAGGAAATGTGGTTTCGAGAGTAAGAAATTGCTTTTTTCTTCCTCTTGTAATATTTCTAGTTGTGTAATTGAAAACTCTCGAATGTGACTTTCTGTGTCTCATTACCTTTTCTTTCCTGTGTGAAAGATCATGTCAAGATACAGCGTGTGCTATGCTATGGTAACATTTTTTTTCAACAAGGCATTGTTACTATATAATAAGAGAATGCTATAATAATTGCTGCGTCATTTTCTTTTTCAAAAAAATAAAATTTTTATCTTTCTGCTCTCGTTTTGCTTCAAGAATCAACAGAAAAAAGTACTCAATAATACCTGTACTCTGGCATGCACTTTCAAAGAACAGTTTGAATGAAGTCTATAGAATACTACATTATGGAGAATTTCAGGTCACATGAGATATTGCTGGGTGCCCTTAGTTATTGAATATCTTATGAAAATATTATATCAAGTGGATTAATAATTTCATCGTTGCTTGGGAGATGGGCTACACTCCTGCGTAGTTTATTATAAACGTTAAGGAGAAATTGGAAGATCTAAAGTTCTTAGTATTAACATGGTCGTTAAATATTCGAATCTAGAAGAAGTTTACAGTGTTCTATTTGACTGGCTAGACAAAATAAATAGATCTTTCTGCTATAAAAGATAAGAGGCTCGATTTTTTCTTCTTACTATCTTCAATTATATTTGTGTTTAATCAAACGTCTTAACTATGCAATATTCGTTTTAAAAACTAACTTCAGATGTTTGTGTATTTATTTGAAGACTTGAATGGGCTGAACTATTTGTTTGCTGTTGAAGGCTCATCTGTGCTTGTTGTTTAATCAAACGATTGCGTACAATTTTTTGACGTTTCAAAGTTTTCTCTTCGTCAGTTAATATCCATTCCTTTCTCATGCCTAATTATAAATTAAATGAATTATATTGTTTTTTTTTTGAAATTTCGAAATTTTGTTTCTTTCCCATCGATAATTTCTTACCAACTTTGAAACATTTAGTTAAACGACATCGTTTACAACGTTTACGTGTGACCAATGTGACAACGCAATTGTCATTATTACGACAACGAAATTTTTCCTAAATTACATTTCACAAACATCTATGTTCAACTGTTGACATTGAAATAATTTTCAATACTTATTTACCATTGATTTAAGTGCATTTCGGCGAAAAAATGCTTTGCATGATTCACAGGTAACTATATGCGCATAACAGAAAAACAAACAAGTTAAGTCGAATTTAGAATGTGAATGAATTTATCTTGTTTTTTACTCTGATCGAAGTTATAACCATTTGCCTTTGCTCCACATACATAACATGGTGATATATCTTTTTGACGTTTTGTTCCTACATTTGGTGTTGTACCATTACTACTTGTACTACCAGCACTGGAATGTGCTATGCGACTTCGAGATTTTTGCTTACAATCAATTTCTTGCATATCATCATCGATACTTGTTGAAGTATCATCCATGATTTCAACTATTGACCCAGCTCTATCACTATTAACGCTCATTGTTTATGCTAGTTTCTTATTTTCATAAATATTTATCTAAAAAAACAAATATGACGTTAAGAAAATGTTTCAGTATGATTTACTATCCGAAAACTGGTTGTTCCTGTGACCCTACATACATGGCTATGAAAAAATACGTAGATACGTCTTTATTAACAAAGAATAATAAAAAAAGTAAATACACATATTATTCTCAGACGCGATAAATAACTATCATAAAATCAATAACAACCTTCATTGCAAAATAAAAATGCACGCGAATGCATATCAAAGAAGTACTAGACATTCATCAAACAGAAGCAGAGAAAGAATGATTTGAAAGACGGAAGAGTTTTCTATGTCAGTCTATAATGATTTGTAGTAATCGTTTTTTTAAAGGTATAATTCAAAACAAAAATTGACGATAAGTTTATTTCTATATGTATTTGTATTTGTGCCTAAGTTATTCACGCTTCCTTTGTACTTAGTAATACTCATTCAAAGTTCGTCTGTATCATGCTTTTATTTTATTATTCATTATTAAAGAAATAATGAATTTCAATGAGAATCTAACTTTTTTGTAGTATGAGAAAAATAAATACAAATACAATAGAATCGACCATGGTGTTTGTGCTAAAGTAACATCCAATAAAAAACTTCCGAACGTGACTAGGTAAGGTAGGTTGAGTATGCGTTTATTTGAATAAGTAGAGGATGAAAAAAGAATCGGTTAAATACATGTTTCATATTTCATGAAAAATATTCACATGTACACAGACTGAATCTATATTAAAGGCTGTTTTCATTTGAGAAAAAAAATTTTATTCTTACTCTACCTTTATCAAGAATATTTATTGGCTATCTTCAATTTTCTGTATATCGAATAAAGCTCTCCGTCTAGTGTTAGAAGGCTATAAACGCTTTAGACTTATATCGTACGACCATTTTCGAAACAAACATTAGACAGTCTACTATTCTCGTTTTTTTTCCTCTGTACTCTCTACATAAATACACAGCATCGACAACGACACATAAAGTAAAAATGCACTTAGGCATAGAATAGATATAGATAAAGCGGTCGCTTACAAAGCATTATTTATAGCGCCAACTCGACATTTCTTTTCTCTCGTCCGTTTTTTCTTTCTTCTTTTCACCCTATTCTGTAGTTTTTTTTCTTGTTCTTAATGCACTTGTCTAAGTATCGTTTTTCTCTTACTGCTTCCCCTAGTAAATTTTATAACTAGAAAGAAATACAGAAACTAATGATAGAAATATATGATAAAAAAACACAAAGAAAAAAAATTAATATAAAGTCTTATACAACCGATCTTTCTTGTGTTACGTTGAACTTTCTATTTGGAATAGATTTAAATGAATATCGTATTTTTCGTACCGTTTTTTCCAAGGATTCTTTTTCTATTCTACTTACTTTTCAAATTGTATTTTATATATTTCAATATTAAAATTTTATGACCATGAGCCAAGAAAAATGCAAACTAGGACAGGTGACCAAAAAGGCTCGATGACTAACAATCATAATCGTAAGCTTGTGTCAAACAAGATGGGTAAAAATTATTCATTTATCAACATAAAAATTAAACGATCAATCCATAATAAAGAAAAACCTTGAGAGAAAAATAGATATAGAAAGAAAAAATACTACATTGCACAATAAGCGTGACTATAATTTTAACCAATCAGTTTTTCCTTTTATTTTGCATCGCTTCCGATTGTTTCGCTAGCCATAAAATATTTACTACAGAATGTCATCGCCAGTCATAGAAGAAGATTTTAGAATAAAAAATAAACTTGCTATGCATTAATTCTATTGTCGATCACTATTCTAAATATAAATGTTCTCACTTGGAATGTTATTGAACAAGGCAAGGCACGGCAATTAAAACAAACTACAGTTATTTGTTTTTCATCAAATGAAAACTTCCGCTGCTTTATTTAAAAAGAACAGCATCTGACAACTTGATTGTTCCTATGAAGTAAATGCGATTTTTCCTCAACACTTGAATAAAAAGAGAAGTTTTATCAAGTACAATATGAGCACAGTAATACTTTTCCCGTTCGGCTAATTAGAAAAGAAATAAAATTCTTCTCGAATAATATACGGATATTATACATGTTTCAATAGTCTTATAAATATAGTTTACTTTTTTATCATTCATTCTCCTTTTTATTAAGTACAAAAGAAAAATGTCGACTATTCAAAAACTATGACATATTTCAGTTTAGTCCAAAAAAACAAACTGATCGTATTTACAACGTCTCATTCATCAAAATGCACTTTGTATCTTGGATAAATAAAACAAATTGCACTCATACTTTCATTCTTGCTATTTGACTAGGGTAATACTCTGTTTTGCTTATGTATTCGGGTACTTTTCTCTCTCTAAATGAAAGGAAAGCGTTTCAAGGCCGACATATTCGTTTGATCAACTTCTTCAACGTCTTTTCAACCTCGTTCGTAATTTTTTCTATTCTTTATTGTTATCATGAAGTAATTGCATTTTGAAAAATATTAATAGAAGCTACATAAATGATTCGTGTTCGACATGATATTTAATGCCGTACATAATTCTATTGAAAATATTATACTATAAACATTACATGTCAGCTATGATTCAATAGCATTCATATGACTCAGGAAGAACGCAAACTAACTTGATTTTATAAAATGAAAAATATAACTATTTCTCATGTTGATACGACCATTCAGCAAGACAGAGAATGCACTCAAGTTTTTAGAGACGATGATTATGTGACATATGTATTCTTCAGTAAATCAATCTTTGATTAATATTACTATCGAACATACAACATGTTTTTCCTATGAAGCTACTAGTTCAAAACTAACTAAAAAATATCGATCAAAAACTGAAGATTGGCTATTGTTAGAGTAATCAAATGATACATGGTAAAAACATCATCATTGATTTATTATCGAACTTTCGTTGCATTACGAAAAGATACAGGACTTGAAATGATAGTCTCAATACAAAAAAAAAATATTTTATTTATTATCTGTCTCGCATTGTCGTCGGTTGTGATAATATGAAAATATAAAACAAGACATGTAACGAGTGAGTCAAAATAAATGTTGATCTCGACGTTTCTGTGATATCTCTCTCGCACATTGTGACGTAGATACTCGAAATTTTTTTCAGACGATTTTTCATGGAATTCTTCACAAAATTCTATGAACAGAATTGTTGCAACGAATAACTAAGACAATAATATTCGATCGAAGCCTATTTAGAATGCTCCCTAATGACACATGTACAATGTATTTGTATTCATATCAATGATTTTTCATTGGTCTTTTGACTGTGAGTTGCCAGAATATATCGACTATTTTTTATTCCATAGAAAATACTCTATCCATTCAGATACATTCTTTTTTGACATACTCTACATCTACCTCATACACAATCTATTCTTTGTTCTTCTCGGCTCAAGTTTTGAGCACCCTGCACTAAAGTTCATAGGAATATTAAATTTTTTATCATAGATAAAATATTGGTTATTTTTTTTTTCTTCAAGTTTATTACCAAGCTCAAGGAAAACGTTTTTTTTTTCTATCATATTACCACAAAAAGAACAACACTGTAAAGTATTTTCTACAATGTTTGACACATATGAAAAGAACTATCGATGATTTCCAAGTGTTCTTTTGTGGAAATATGACCGCGATTACCATACAATCGTATCTGAATATTTTCTTTTGAGCTCTGCTAGAATGAGTACATCCCCAAACACTTAAACAATGCATTTGAATCGGGTTTCATGTGTGGCATTCTGGAAGAAATGAAAAAATTAATCTTCTCAATCGCATACGTGAAAGTATATCGATTGTTAGCATTGTCGTTGTGATTGGATATATTTTCATAGTTATTGATTGAAATAGATCTTTTCATGGAGTTCGATAGAGATTTGCATGCGAAGTGTTTTGGGGAACAAATAAAATCTGATTTATGAAAAATAAGTGAGATGTTCACGCAGTACTGAGATACACCCGTTTTTTCGATCCATTCGTTATGCAGTTTGATGTGAAAGAATAAGTTTGTATTGAAGAAACGTTTGGTCTATTCATGTACATTTTTTATGAAAACAGTAAATTTTTAAAGAAACATAACGTATAATTAATTAACTATACGGTTACACATTTGCAAAACGAGAATAATAATTCAAGGTAATGCAAAGTTAATTAATGTAGCACGCAAATAGACCAATGTTGAAACATGACACAATTCTTTACCACACATGTAGAAAAAATAGTCGTATGATATACTAATCAAAGTGTACCATCGAAATTTGATTTCTAATCAAGAAATGACATTTTTCAATCGATCATTAGATTGGTTGATGTTTTCCTTGTCAAAAAGTTGGCATGACGCACAATAAGAGAACTATGTTATACAAGATATCATGCACGTTTTTGTCTGACTTTTCATGAAAATAACTTGACTAATGATTTACATGCAAATATCTAAAGAATAAAAATATTCGTCAATATGCGAAAGATATGACGGTTAAAAAAAAATAGAACTCTGCAATATATTCAACTAACCGTTTACATCAATATGATTATGCAAGATGAAATACTGCAAGAGAGAAACGGCGGATTTTGGAGTTTTTTTGGGATTGACACTCCCAAAAATCCGCCTTTTCCTCCTTGAAATACTACCTATTTTGACGACGTTTCTATTACTTTTATAACTGACTTTGTTGTTTATTTACCGTAATTTTTCTATATCAGCAATTAACGCTTTTAGATATGACGAATCAATTAGTTGAATTTTATGTTCTGACGTTTCATTCACATCGCCGTATGATTTTATCATCGTTTATGTTGATGTAAATCGACAAGTACATATTATGGCAATAAATAGACCTATTATTTGCTCAACTCCATTACATATACATTCTTGATTGAAACGTTTTCAGCAATGTAACAATAGGTTATATGATGCTTGAATATGTTATAAGATTTTGAGAATACTACAAAATAGAACTTAAAAATGTACGAGTCCTTAAGATTGATATCCCCCTTTGGTCTGTATAAACCATTGTTTCACGATGAAAATAATATGCGTGACAGCGAATGTTAAATAATAGGATCAACTCAAATAGATCCATATCTCTATTGAATGTACTTGATAAGCATTCAGTAAAGAAGTCGTTCATTTGTCAAAAATTATTTCTAAAACTCATGAATGTCATCTGAAATAATGTCGTACTTACGTCAAATATAGACATTTTGCTATATGATTATTTACACAATTGAGCTCCTTAGATTATCAGTGACACTCATAATTCGATGCATAACTCTTAAAATATTAGACAGGTCATTGTGTACTTTCTTTTGATGCCAGATCGACACAGATAGATTATTCAGTCGACTAAATCTTTCATATTTTGAGTGTTCTAGTTGAAATAGTACCGAAAGAGAATAGGCATTGATGAGCTATTAGAGCGTTTTAAACTTCAATTTTAATTGATTCTTAATCCACTTGAAAATATTAGCAATGAGCGAAACAACAAGAACTTGTTACTTTTTTCCTCCAACAAAAATATAAAATTCTCGTATCTATTTGTGTTTAAGAATATTAAAAAAACTTTTAAAATGATATTACGAATAAGTTTATAGAACTGAATGATGAAATTTTCTGTTCATCCAAAGTTGCTTTGCGAAACATGATTAAAATTCTAGAAATTGAATATTTATTCTTTTAGATCGAGTCATAGTCTCAACAAACGACGATATTCCAGTAGGCTGTAACTACCATCCAAGTGAACATAACAGGATTTTTTCAGGAACTTCTATCGACGTAAAATAAATCATGGTTACAGATTCAATTTTTTTTTATCCCAATCGAAGTATCATTTGAAATAGTATTTACATAATCTGATATAAGATAGGATAGCTGATTGTGAATATTTTGAGTTTGAAATTAGTAACAACAACCTATTCCTAAAAGTAATAACTGTATATTCTACAAACATTCGGCACTTTCTGATTCTTTGTATAATTAATATTTTAATTTATATTATGGTACGAGAACGTCAATAGACAGGGAGGAAGATAAATACATCAGAATTTTTCCATAAAAAAAGATTTTATCAATGGAGAATAATTATTTTATTCGACAACCTTCTATTACTATTCATAATAAAATTGGAATGAGCGCAATAGTGATACAAAAAAAAACATTTTGATTATTTTCCAGTTGTTCAAAAAGTGACCACCAACGTATGAATCGAGTCAATTTTTTTTCACATAGATAGAGTTCTCAAACACAATGAAAAAACAGATGCTGCTGATAAAGAATTTTTAATTCTGTCAATTTCAATGATAAATGTCACTTGAAAGTAATTCCTAAGCAGTGAGTAATATTTGCACTCGTACGGTGAGAGCCGCATTATTGAACACGATTTATTTTAACAATAGAAAAACTTCACATTGTAGAAAATTAGCTTAGAAATTTAAATATTTCAAGTACTATCAATACGTGCATCTATTTGCTATGACAAGATAGTTCTATAAAGAAATAGAAGTTGTTGCATTAGTTAGTTGACATATTTAGTAATAGTATTCAATTGATGATATGCTACTAAAGAATGATATCTGTAGTGTGCATATACAGTTTAAAACATAAGTAAATAGAATTACAAAAAAATTCGAAGTACTTGCAGAAAATTTGATTATCAGTGTGTTTTGTTATTGATTATAAACTTTAAACATTGATGGTAACTATCTTCGAACATATGTATTAAGATAAAATTTCAAATTTGTTATTAAGTCGTACGTGTTTATGTTGACTTCTATTGATTTGTCTCGAGCTGTTTTCGAATATGATGAAGAAATTACATACATAGATGCTTTGAATAACAATTTCAAATTGTGTGTAAACGTCGACATTAAAGAATCTGTGAATTCGTACGTATGTGACTAAAGTCATACGTGTTCACACATTTTTAACTAAACACATAAAAAATAATTCAATCGATTACGATCTGTACAGAAAGTAAATTAGTAATAGTTGAATGATAGATGAGTGTATACATATATATATATATATGTGTGTGTGTGTGACAAGATAATTCCTTTTGCAAGACAAATGATAGTATCAAACTTCAAAGAATTATGTATATGTTTTTCTAGAAAAAAGTTCTTTTGACATTGATGACAGTTTCAATAATGAAACCACTATTTTGGCAACATAATGATCATTTGGATTTATCTGAAAGAATCGATAATGAAAAATCGACGATCCATTTGCAAATTGATTAGTTTTTGCCACACTAGTTTTCATTGAAGTTATACTTTTCTAATAGGATTTCTCAATAGGCATTTGGAGGAAACGGACGGGAGTATTGATGAGGAGACGCTTTTCATCTCGAGAGCAAAAACTTGGCATATGCAGTTCTAATTTATTAACTATTCAAGTGAACAAGAATTTCTAAAAAGATATTTCAATGCCACAATCACGATCCCTGTCTTACTGTTTTCAGGTTCATTAAGAAAATTCGTAACTGTAGTAAATATTTGCATCATGAAATAAACGTAAAAACGTTCCACAATACTATTTCAGAATTTTAGAAGTCGTTGAACATTTTTTTTTCATTGAAATATTTTGACAAATTTCGCAGATACATCCATCTTCAATTTTTAATACATGCTATAAATTATTCAAGAAATATTTTTCGTTTATCAACGTTGCATTTTTGATTTTTTAAAACATTTTGGTTTTAATATGTTCAGAGCTCGATAACGAGTTACTTAAATAAGTTAGTAGATTTTAACACCGATAAATATCTACTGAGATATCTGCAAGTACGTTTGGAAAAGGAGGATATTTTGAAAGAGTTACTATTTTACTTTATATGACTGTTCCAAATGTCAGCATGCTCTGTGCTTCAATAAAAACCAACATCATTCTGGTCATGTATCTATTTGAATTCTGTACTTTCTGATTCAATGTCTAACAGTTCATGTCTTTTATCAACAGTATATGTCCTCTAGACAGAACTCATTTATTTAGAACAATAAGTATCAGCTGATTACAATGTTGTTCTTTGTGGATATGGTCGAATTTAAGCATATGAAAAAATGACGATGAATGTAATTGTCTCAAAATCTCCAGATATGTACTCAGTAATAATAAGAGTCTGTTTGTAAATGCTTGAATATATTTATGCAGATATATACAGTATGAAGACAATCCAGATATCGATAGTGTAATTAAAATCTTGAATCATACATTTCAATTGATGGTATACAATTACTTTACGAATGAACTCCGATAGTTTTGTACTATGTCGATTCTTTTCCGCATCATTGCTCTCATTATTCGTTCTTGTATTTCATTTAGAAGAACATTGAAAACGATTGAACGCTTGCAAGTGAATGTTCCCTCAAGACCTAAAAGGCATCACATGTCATCGGATCACACGAAACATTTTTGAGTTCAAAACAACACTAGACTTTTTGTAATTTCATTATACAATGGTAAAGTCTCGTTTATAGCTAAACACTCACATGATAGATTTTCTTATAATATCTCAACAAAAAATCAATTCAACTTACTTATATGCCACTCATCCCATGATGTCTGTAAGCTTAGATAGATAGTTAACAGCAAAATGTCAATCACTAAAGTTAAATGCGAACATGTCCGATGACCTATCGTAGGAATTCAGATGACATTCATTTTAATACAACTTATCAATGAATATCTAGTAATACATCTGCGACATACTATTATGACATCTGTGAACTAGAGTGACTTCTGAAGCGACAGGAAAATTAAACGTAAAGAATAAAGCGATTAAGTCATGCATTAAAACAATTTTCATAATTGACAGATTGTCTTCGAGTGAAGATGCTCCGCTCATTAAAAATTGTGTTCTTCTACTAATGGATTTTCCCGCCAAACGCAAAATTTAATAGCTATGCACGCTTTCGTCAAAATATACTCAGATAGTTTTTATTAATGTCACTAGAAAAATGTTCTTACAGATCAGGTCAAATATTTCGGATTTATTCAAGCTCGATAGTTGGTCTTTTCAACATCTCAAACTAGTTAACTATCTTGAAGTAAAGAAAAATACTGAAAAAAATACACAGTAAAAGATACGTCATCCTATTCCATTGTCGAACAGACTCTGCAATAGTGTAAGTAAGAGTATGTATTGTTCGCTCAGCAAGTGATTCAATCAACCAGAAATAGATGTGTTTTTAATACTCTGGATCTTCTCCTATTTTACTATACTCTGTCCATGAGAATCCTATGCATTAAAAAGACCAGAGAATCTCGAATTGAATGTTAAAAATCAAAATTGTATTCTGTTGTAGACTTTACCAAACCTGTCATTGTTTTATCTAAATTTAAACCGAAAAATATGATAGGTGAGATCGTTAGAAGTTGATACGACTTCATCGGTAAGATTTCAGTAGATAAGGATTTCATCCTAATATCGCTAGACGCTATGACCGAGAAAAGAATCCCAATTAACATAGACCAAGTATGTTTCATAACAGACAATCTGTAATCGAACGGTTTCTCTTGAAGCTTTATTTGTTTAATCATCTCATGAATGTCGTTGACTTGTAGAAAAAAGCCAACGACGTACTATCCGTCTGGAATCCACGGTAAAGTCTAGAAAAAGTTGACGGAAATTTGAATCTTTTCAGAACAAGAGAAGATTCTGATATCTTAAAGGCACATTCTATCTCTTATGGAATACTTAACTTTCATCATTCCCTTATTTTTCGGATTATTCGTCTCCTAATAAGAAATATTGTGATGATCAATGCATAGGCTATGTCTAAGGGATCATCACACAGAATGATACTTAGATTATTGAACAAACAAATATCTGATTAGATGACTCGTTACATAAATAAATCAATATCTATATTTATATGTGTTATAGATGATTCCATTGTAATTAAAGATTTCATTCTCAAGCGAATCGAATAACTGAGGCATTGATTTTTTCATTGACAAGAAACTTCATCTGTGCATTTGATGCAATGTCTTTCGTTATGAGAATAATCGGCTTTTTCACGAAATGAAATATGTTACAAATAAAAAACATAAAAATTGTTGACAAATAAGAAAGTGTTGGAAAGTTTTTTCAATTTAATGTCAAATCATAGACAGTAGTAGAGTCACTAGGGTGTAGCCCAAAGCTCCACAAGACCAGTCCCGCTCCGTCCCGTTGCGGGACGGGACGAGTTTTGGATTCGTTCTGCGTTCCGCAAGGAATATTTTCTTCGTTTTCTAGCTGAAAAAGAATTCATTTTTGTGACTTTTCATCAGAGAAGTGTCGCTTTCGGTCAAAACAACTGACTCAACCATTTCAAGCCTCAAAAGGTAGTGTTTTACTAATGAAACAGTTCGGAAATTTTTGGTAAACCATGTCAGACAGGACGCGGGACGGGACTGAAAAATAAAAAGTAGACGGGACGACGTTTTTACCGTCCCGCAGAGCTCTGGTGGGGCCAGATGAGGCTGAGCCCCTTCGCCTGCTTGAGTAGTGGCGTCAGTGACGTGAGGCCAGGTGGATCTCAGTCTCACCACAGGCATCTGACCCCACCACCCACAATTTTCAGGTGATGCCACTGATAGTCAGTCGGTAAGTTATCATTTTTCATTATCCATTCAATCACCCACCCATCCATACCAAGTATGTGTGATTGGCTGTTCGATTTCGACTAATTAGAACCAATCAATATGTTCGGTTTCCTAAGTGAAAATTTCTGCATTCTTCATTCAAAACAAAACTGTTTTTCTAGACTTTTATTTGATTTAAATATTCAATCAATTGTCATATACAAGACGATGTTTCTGCACAGGCTATTGTTAGAGGTGTTTCCTTAGCAACGTTGTGTAATAATGGTCTCGACTATTTATTTGTAAATCTATTTATTTTTATGCTATGAATGAAATCATTTGCTTAAGATATGTCAGTTGAATATACACAAAATGAAATCGATGGTCTTAGAAAAATTCAACGACTATGGAGACGTTACATTGTATATGAATCCTCTTTTTGTCCTTACATTCTCATAGAGTGAATAAAACTGTTTAATTTAGGATGTACAAGTATTTCGTTTCTATCGTGATTTGATACATTTTCATAATAATGGTGATCCACAGATTTTGATGCGTACAATAAATCCAACAGAATCAAAATATATAGACTCAGCTGCTGGTGTTCGTATACGTTTTCGTTTAGCCGGTGAACGTTTCCCACCGACGATTTATTATAAAATTTTTACAAATCGGCCTATTCAAGATATATGTGCTAATGCGCCCAGAGATTATACTCGTCCATATTTACGATTGAAAAGTGCGGCTGATTCTAATAACAAATTAAATCGATTTCCACAACAAGGTTTGTTGTGTAGATAATATATATATATTGGTTCCAATTGCCATTTTGGTTTTTCTTATCTATTGAATGCTCGTTATAGATCAAGATGGATGGTATCGACGAATCGAGAATAATGGTTGGAGACCAGTTGCTTATACACGTTTATTACAAGTCAATATGGATCAATATTTTAGTTCGAATGAATTTAAAAAAACAATAACATTTCCACATATGAGAGTATGAGCAAATGAATTCATTCTTTTTTGTTCATAAGAAATATGCTGTTTACAAAGTTTTCATTGATTCTTAGTAGATGCAGCGACGACAAGATATTGAGCAAAGACGAAAACTAAGAAAATTGGAATGGCTTAAAAAAATGTATGACACTCTTGTTTTGTGTCGATCGTTATTTTTTTTTTGTTTTTCGTGCGTATCATTTTCGATTTATGTAGGTATAAAGCTGGTATGCTCAATGCAAATAAGAATGATGCTCTACGAGAAAATGAAAATGAACAAGAAATGTCTCGTCTTATCAATGAAACCACAACAAGTATATTAAGAATATATAACTCATATGGTGCAGAAGCTGTTGAAGATTGGGAAGTTAATGAATTACTCGAGTGGACACATAACCTTAATTATGATGAATATTTACTTGATTGGAGAACAATCGGTACAAGTGGTTCATCCAATGTTGTATTAGGTATAGAATTTCGAATCTATTGCTCGGAATGATGTTGACTTGACCGATGATTGATGTTAGAGTAGAATTGAGTAGATAAGATTGTCTCTTTGAACGATAATAATTCGTATTTGATTCATTTGTCATTATCAAACATTTCAAATACACGTTTTTATACAATTAAGTTCGCTTTTGTTCGAAATCTTACGATGTGTAACGATCCAATCGAAATTAGAGTGATTATATTTGAAAAATTGGTAGATAGAATATTAAGTGTATTTGGAAAATCATGGAAGTTTTAGTTAATTCTTGTACTAAAAAAGTATTTCCAATTGTTGTCAAACGAGTATTTTCATTTTCACGTGTTTAGATAAATCTATTCGACGTCGAACTAATCGTGATATTGATGATCGATCCAACTCGAGTTTAACTGAATCAAGACATGTATCTATGCAAGCTAATGTACCGACAAATGCGTCTTTACGCATGTTACCTATGGTTGAAGGTGAACCAAGTTTTGAACGAACCATAACATTTCCGGAGTCTCAAGCGGCTAGTGAGCATAAAAATTGATTTAGAAACAAAAAACAATAGTCTTGTAGATATATTTATATCAATATATTATTTAAAAAAAAAAAGAAAAAGAAAGAAAAACGGACATCTAATTATCTATTGTTTATTTTTTTTTGTTTTATCCGAGAAGAGAAACAGTAAACGGTTCATTCTTTGCAGTTTTACTTGAATTTAATGATACATCATCTGATTTTTTCTTTTGATTAAACCATATAACTAAATAACAATTCGGATAATGCGGAAATAGATCATATTTATCAAACATATGTGACATAGGACCATTGATAGACGATGCAGTTTTTAAAAGACTTAGAATAAAAAACGATATAAACATACATATAATATAAAATAAGTAAGGAGACTTCAATGCTAACGGCATTGTAGCAATATATGTATCAAATAGAAGCCAAAATCCACGCCACAATAAGACACATGTAAAGAAAGCAGTTAAATGACGAATATTATGTATCAGAGACGGATAATTTAGATAGGAAAATAATTGTAATCGACATAGTTTGTCCGTACATGATTGAGTATACATGAGTAAAAAATATAATGGATACCCAAGAAATAGACTTGAAGCAGCTGACATGAAAGGATTTTTCGGAAAAAGAAAAACGTCAAGTAATGTGTAAGAACCACGCCATGCCAGAATGGATAAAAGTGATATGATAAATTCATAGAAAATATAATTGAGAAAATGAGATAGATTATCACTTATCTAAAAATAAGACAAGAATTAGTTTTTCGTTTTTTCTCTCTTGTTTTTCAAATAAATTAAATCAATTACGTTTTCTGTTAAAAATGGTGATCCAATTCGAATATTATATTCAATTGAATCATAACTAAGTATAAATGGAGCACAGACAAGATCGCAAGGGTGTCCCATCACAGTGATAACAACTATTAAAGCTGCTATGCTAACTATAAGCATAAGTAGCCAATCGGCTGGCGTATAACGATCCCATATCGTCCACATTGATACCCATTGTAATATGTAAGTAGACGCAGTGGTGAACGTGTGACACTGTAAAATAATAGAAATAAATAATTTCAATTTTTGTTTATGAAGATAATCGTAGAGGTGATCTTGATTCAAATAGATAAAAAGAAATATTAATTGAGCTAAGAAATAAAGCATAACTAAAACTATCCAATGTTTGCCAACAGGAGTATCAAGCCATTCAACCATAAAATTCCAACCGGCTTGCCAAAAAAGTATTAGTAATGGAAAAATAACAAATCCAGCAATCATAGGTTGACATATGAAAAATATTCTACGTCGTAAACCAGTTCGAATGATGACATTATACTGATCGGATGTACTATTAGTTACATTAGTAGGACTCGTTGTATCTCGAGATAGTAGTAATCTATCGAGTAAGCCAATCGTTATCTCAGGATTGGATTGTGAACGGAATTCAAAAAGAGAGTGTGCTCGTGGACGAAGATGACCATTACAAATCGTTGAATCATTCATTAGCCAGTCTAATCAATCAACATAAAACTATAAATAAAAAACAAAAAATGTACTTCTCATTTTTCTAATTCGAATTCATTGTCTTATTTTCGATATCGATATGATTGTGCACATAGTGTGACAATAGTTGGCATTCGACTTACATGTATACGAAATTTGTGTTTTTGTTTATTGATCGATGTTCGCTGTAAAATATTAAACTTGTTCTTATCTGGGCTGAATTATTCAACCTGGCAAAGAATGAAGTTGTTTGACTATAATTTATTTTCTATGCACGAATACAAGAAGGGCATCCAATATTGATTCTCTTATTTTTATTTTTCTTTTTCGGAATGAAAAGATTCCAATGAATAGAACAGAAAAGAGAGAACACCCATTTTTCAGCATTCGTCGGTTGACAGATAAGTACATATGTAAAAGAAAATAATATATTTTCGTATTAGACAAAAACACATAAAACAAAATTACAAAGAAAAGAAGTATGGCTATAGTGATTCGCGTTGTCAAATAAATTTAACAAATATAATATTATTTTCTTTTTTGTTTTTGTATATGATTATCGAATTTTTAATTAGAAAAATGTTTATAAAATTAATCAAAAACAAAAATAAATATACTATGTGTACGTTGTCATTGATGAACTTCCAATATCTTATGTTTATTTGTTGTAGATTTTCTAAAATGCATCAACCACCCACTATTCCTGAAGGTGATGAAGAAAATGAAGGAATTGAACAGAGCGGTGAAGGAACACGTTTTCCGAAAAGAGGCACACAACAACAATCGGCAATGCTCGATACAGTAGCCGTGTCTTCGGAACTCCCACAGCATGAAGATGAAGACGTTGCTCATGAACACGTAGGAACTTCAGAAACTGAAATGATTTCTGACGAAGATCATATACCAACAGAAGAAGGTCAACATGCTGAAGGTGAAGAAACAATATCAGCTGAGAAACCTAGTGGAGATGAAGAAGTTGAAGATGGTGCAAAAATTACTAGTGACACAGAAAACGAAGAACACAAACAGTTAGATGAAGAAGGAACTTTACTATCTATTAAAGAAGATGAAAATCCGATTGATGAATCAGCAGCTGTAGCCGACGGTGAAACACCTTTATTGACACGTACTGAATCATCTACACAGCCACCGACAGATGAGTCATTGATTGATACTGCACAAATCCAACCGAGTGGAGAAAATATTCCTCTCGATGAAATCTTTACCGTGAGTATGAGTTCGGTGAACATAACAATACGTTTTGTTTATTTTTTATTCGTCTGCATTATTTCCAGGCATCATTAGACGATCAACGTCGATCAGCACGATCTGCTCGTGATCGTTCAGCTAAAGGAGCAAGAGAAACACCACAAGTGTATGTAATGGAATCATTGTTTGAAATAGACAACATAAGTCAATCGACTTCGTTCGATTAATTGTTTAGAGATTTTGAAAAATTAGAACAAGAACAAGAAGAAGAAAAAGATCTAGTTCCAGAAGAACCTGAAGTGCGAATAACTCGTGAAGAACTTATATCCCGTTATCAAGTTAGTTTATGTCTATGTGTGAAATTAAAATTGAAAATTGCAAAACCAATTTTCATGTTGCTTCGTCTAGGCTGCTGAAGCTGAACGTGATCGTTTAAAAAGTATTAATCTAGCACTACAACAACGTTTAGCAGATTATTTACATAAACGAAAAGTATTTTGATAACATAACAAATGAACGATGTTAGATTTGTTTTTCTGAATGATCCTTCTTAGGGTACAGATGAAATACCAGCATTAAATCAAGGAAATGACCGTTTAATGATTGAACAACAACAACGTTATCAAAAATATCTTAGCGAAATAGAAGCATTACAAGATCATATAAAACGTGATGAATATGATTATGAAGCAAAACGAAGTAGTTTCGAACAACAAATTCAAAAGAAACATGAACATGTTGAAGAATTAAAATCTGAATATGTTAAATTGGTTCGAGAGATTGCATCGAAAGCTGTTTTTGCTCGTAGTGGAAAATCGATTTCCAATCAGGTATTGAATAGAAATTATTTCATGAATTTTTTGTTTTTCTGTGTATCACATATTTTCCTATGAATTTTAATATAGGAAGGGCGTTCAGCGCCAAGAAATTTTTCTCTAGTGGGTATTTTCATCTTCACTCTATAATGATTATTCTTCTTATAGACCTATATAAAGGGGTTGACTCTTTATACAGCTTGTTTTCGATTCGAATTCGAACATTGGATATATTGTGTTTTTTTTGTTTTTAGGAAGTGGAAACATATCTATCATCGTTAAGAGAAAAAGAAGAAGAATTGATTAAAGTATGAATAGTATAATAAAATGATTTATATTTGATATCAATTCAATACAATATACATATTTGTTCTTAGACACGTCATGACAATATTCGTTTAAAAAATCAATTAAAAAAACGTGAATTACAATTAAAATCCAAAGAAGAATTAGCCGAAGGACTTCATATGATTGATTTCGAACAATTGAAAATTGAAAATCAAACATACAGTGAAAAAATCGAGGAAAGAAACGAAGTAAATTGATTTATTGATTCGATTTATTTGTATATTAGTTTCTTATTTTATCAAAACAAAAAAGGAATTGGCGAAACTTCGTAAAAAAATTAGTACAACTGTTCAAATTCTTAGTCATATCAAAGAAAAACTGAATTTTGTCAACGAACAACGTACTCAAGCGGCCGAAATCCTTTCTGAGAAAGAGAAGGAAGTTAAACAGGTATGTGCGCATATATAATTTTTATATTCATACGTTTCAAATTTAAATAGTACGTGTCATGAAAGTACGTTTCATATTGTCAATATTTGAAAACATTCGTTCTCTCAAAATAGGCGGGATTGACAAGCTATTGTCTACGACTTACGAAGGATTTAATCAAAGTTATCTTCATTAAAGACGAATTTCGAACAGTTGTAGAATAGTTAATACATGATGAAGTTAAGTTAAAGCAACGAAAATGTAGTTTTCTTTTAACGTATTCTCTGTTCTATAGTTTTAATATCAATGATTTCAAAACGAACTGATAATTAAATTCTTTTCGTTTCATTAAGAAAGAATGTTTTCATCTTTTGTTTGCTAGATTTATGTCAATAACTAACATAATCTGTAACAGTCGAATTTGAATTCTTGTTACGCATTCTATTCTTCTTGTAAGAGAATACATGAAACAATTATTATGAATACTTGAAAAAAAAATGAAATCTCAATGACTATTATTTCTTCTCAGCAAAAAGTTTGTCCATGTGTGAAACACATCTATTCGTCTTTTTACATTTTTTCTACAGTAAATTATTTATTTGTGAGATATATCAGAAACAATAAATTCGATATGAGCTTTGAACATTCGTCTTCTTTGTGTACTCAACAACGAATAACGTTAAAGATAACCTACGGTTTCCTTGCTAGAGAATTTCATAGAAGCTATAATCAAATTTTCTAACGAAATCAATAAATACTATCGGTATATTGACAACGAGGCCATAATCAATTTTAATATCATTTTTGAATCGACAATCTATTCATTAATACCCCACTATTGTACTATCACAATGACGTGAAAGATGTTTTATTGAACTTTTGTCTATGGAAGAATGTATTGGTGATCTTCATGAGATATTCAATATTTAAAATCATTAGTTTTTCAAGTCTTTGTCAGACTAGGAGACAATTTCTCATGACCAAACATATGAATAACGTACACTGTGTTTTGATTTGAAATCACTGTAATATTCTTGTTAGACATAAATCTATTCGTATCATAAACAAATACATTCGATAATTTTTCACTGCTGAAAAATAAATTGAGTGCAGCGTTTGCATTATTCAAATGTGTCTTGTGGAACAGAATTGATTTGATTCGAACATATTCGTGTTCGAAAATGTTGAAAACTGTACCAAAAAAATGTTAAATTAGTAATACTATACTTTCTTCGAACAATTCATCGAATAGTTGTGAGGCTGAGATATGCTAAGAAGTAAAAGTTTTTTCTTAGTCAAATTTTTTAGATTTTCAGTCTAAGAACTGACTTGTATTGAAATCACTTTTCAAATACGCATATATGAGTTTCGATAGAGAATATGGAGTAAAACAAACGTCAGTACAGGCATTATTGTTTTTCTATTTTTCGTAGAAACAAGTTCTTAACATAGTTTCGAAGAGACGAAATTAATTAGTCTAGATTCAACTAGAGATTCAGTTAAAACGAGTTACATTGTTTTACTTGTGATTCTGACACAAAACAATGCAAAGAAGATTTATGATCATCGTTCTTCTCCATTGTTGACCCATCTAGTTTGTTGATGACAAAAATATGATTGTCACTAACAATAATCAAGGAAATATGAAGAAAAAGAAAAACGTTATCTATTCATTCCGGCAGCATTGAAATTAGATTCTTCGAAATTTTATACATTTTTAATTAGGAAAATTGAAGTAATATAATGCATTATCCTATTTAATCTTTTCGACTAAGCAAGACGCATTTGAAATAGGATTTTATTCTTTGCATTGAGGATCAAGGGATTTAAAGACTGAAATAGAAAATGAAGCTATGTAGCATATTGTATTCATTAACAGCTACCTTAAGTAGTACTCTCTTCGTGTTAATTTATTTTTTTTTCTCGATAAGAATCAGGACACATGAATTCAAACATTAAATAAAGCACAGTAGACATGTTTAAGAACAGAAGAAAAATCTTAACAAGGTTGCCGAGTAAATTCTAATTTTCTTTTGGACATTATCAAGGTACATCGAAAATTCTGTCAACAAAGACCTGAAAGTATTTTGCAGGAATATCGTCAATCGCTTCTGTTTAACGTTCAAATTCATGATTCATTTCTCTCATGAACAGTAGACAATAGCTTGACATCACAGAACAACCTTTTTCGTCTTGGACACTCGTGATTCAATCCGATTCTAGTAGAGATCAGAGTTTTCTCGAATAAGTATCTGCATATCTTTTCTAATTCAAATGGAATTTATCGTACAAATACAGACATATTAAATTTACTTTTGAATACGTATATTTTTCATTGAATCGTCTTTTTTCTCTTCGAATGTAGAGACGTGATGAATTAACGACAGTCAAACGTCGACGTGATCGTTTAAGACAAGAAAATCAATCATTGAAACAAACTTCTGGTCTTATTGGCAATGAACACTTATTGCGTGACTATGAAGAACGTTACGATGAAATAGGCCGATGTACTGATAAATTAGAAAACTTGAAAAAGCGCCACGCAGAAATAACATTGATGTGTAAAGTTTTAAAGAAAAAAATTTCCAAAGTTTAATAATATATTTTTTAACGTACAATAAAAGCAGTATACTTTCTTTCTTTCTGTTTGCCTTCATGTTTATTTTTAATACAATAATCGGATACTATTAAAAAAACGATATAGTAAGTTTATACAAGGTCATAAATATTCAAAGAGTAAAATATGGTTGGCGAACTAATGCTAAACACTGTTGTCGCAAACGATTTAGGTCATTGTTTTTATTTCCTGTCGATGATGTACAAGCAGCTTGTTGTAGTAGATTTCGATAATGATAGACTGTCGACGGTAGGAAATGACAAAATAATAAAATTGCTGATATTATATCGAGATTTGGTGATTCTACAGAAGAAGAAACGAGAAAAAGCAAATGTTAAATTCTTAGAATTGAGATTCTATTTTAATTAGTCTACCTTCTTTAAATAGATTTGTTGAGTTGTCTTGCTTAAGTGCACGTTCAAATAATGTTTGTGTAACTAAAGGATTTAAACCGGATGAAACACGATAAATAGATTCGAATAAATAGATCTACAATAGAATGAACGAACGATAGAGATATATGTCAATGCCTACAATTGATCAATTTACTCTTTGCTTAGGTAATTTCATTATTCGATTTAATTGTTTATAATTATCTAGTTCTTGATGAAAATCATTGAGATATGGAATTTTGTCATCACTATTAGTCATTGTACTTGTGAGAAGACGAAGGCGTAATGAAAGGATGCCATCGATTAATAAAGTTTTCACTGCCTGAAAAAGAATTGTGAAGAAATTTGATCACAAAAAAAGAAAACAAAAGATCTTGCGTATCATATTTCACATTGTTCTCTACTATTACATCTTTAAAAGAATATTATCGATACAATGAAAGAACAATGCATAAGAAAATAGTTAAATTAATATCATACCAAATCAAGACTATCATTATTTGAATTATGAATAGAATTTTCCACTATCGATGTTATCAATCGACTTGTTTGTCCAAGTTGTTCTAATAATGCTATTCGTGTTGTATTTGTTTGATCATCATCATCATTAAGTACAAGTAGTATACTGTGAATAGCTTCGACGACAATTATAAATCGATCACTATAGAGAAACAGAAATCCTATTCCATCGTTGGAATTCATTGATAACTTACTCAACAATATTCATAGATCTTGCCATATAATAAATAGTTTGATTCGATTCTTCAGTTTGTCGAAGTATGTCACTTGACATAATACTATCAACTGATTGTTTATCATTGGATATACAGCGTATAACTTGTAAACAATGTTGCCACCATGTAAAATGATCTAAATCATGATTATTTTTAAGAATTATTTGTTGTTGTTGTTGTTGTGCAATATCTTGAAATGAAAGTTGATTTAGTATGTTTTCATAAAGAACATATTCATAATATTGTGAACGTATGGATTCAATGAAATTTTTATGTTTAAAGGCAATATATTGTTTATCGAATATAAATAGATTTAAACGATCGATATCAGCTAACCATAAATCATTGTCATCTATCAATGAAAGACATTTTAATGTATAAGGAATAAGTAGTGAAAATATTCCGCCGAATTGTTTCAATGTTAATGCTGATAATAGATAAATTTCATTTCGTTTTGTACAATCTAATTTTTTGCCGGCATTCATCGATGTATTTATTGTTGATATGAATAGATCAAACAGTGCTAATGATGATGATAAATTTTGGTATTCTATTTTCCATAATTGTAGAAGACAATCATTTAATTCACGATTATAATCACGTGTATCAATTGATTTCGTCCAACCAGACCAAAATATTAACCAACGACCAAGAAATATCAAATTTACACATAGTCGTGTTACTTGCCATGTTATAGATGATAGATAATAAAGAAGTGTATTATCAATAGTTACATAGAGTTTTTCACAACATTTAAGATAGTATATACGTGCTTCATTTAATCGATTCTAAAAAGATAAAATCAATTCATTTGAAGACGATCCTCTCGTATCAAACAATCGGATAGGACAAAGTATAAATACGAGAAGAACTATATTCTATTAAGATCTAATCTATGTTGATAGAATACACATTTATTTGACTGACTTCAAATAAATTTTCATAATCAAAAAAAAAAATTTTGAATAACAGATTGCGTTTAATGACTACACAATTCTCAAATTTATACTTCAGATTGAAGATGATACATGCTCATATTCACTTGATTCTAAATTTCTTAAGGCTACCTCTCCAGATCTGTTTAAGTACATGAAAGATAATAGATTTTAGTAATTTTTTAAACTTACTTCATTCATAAGTTGATCTGCCTTTTTCTTCAAAACATAATACTCATACATCTCTGATTCAGGTACAATTGGTTCACCATAAACAAATAATTTAACCAAACAAACAAGACATATAGCCAAATTAAGCATCCAAGCCACTAATTGTCGCCACGATGTACTGAGAAATGCTATGCAGAAAATTATTTGATTTCAATGATAAACTCTCTGTCATTTTCAAACTTACTCGATGAATTCACAATTTCTTTATCTGTTGTTTGTAATGTTCTTGAACCAACAATCGATTGCATTTCAGCTGCATCATTGTATTCCGATGCGTGAATAAGATTCAGTAAATAATTGAATGGATTTGTTATAAGTACACATAACATAAAACAACAGAGTACTAAGCGTGTTCCATTGACCATGCCTTGTTTACTAGTTGTTCGCTTTTGTCCTTGAAAGTACAAATGTAATTGAATTCATTTATTGTTAGAGGGCATTTAAGAAAGAAAACAATCACAAATTTACGTTTTGGAATAGGACTATAAGCTTCATCACTTGAACCTAGAGTTGATTCATTTGAATCGCTCACTGATGATGATGATGGTGGTGGTGTTGTTGAATTTTTAATTGAAAGATTTCTATCTAATGTAGATACACTATTGTTAGTATTAGTATTTGAACTATCAACATCTAAATACAACACAAAAAGCATAGGTCAGATTTTGTTTGTTTCATTTTTGTTTTCCTATATAATATCGATGGAATGAAAAATGTTGACTTACTTGAAAAATTCAATCGTTTTAAAATCATTTTTAAAGTAGTATTTTCTTCTTCTAATCGTCGATTATCTGATTGAAGTTGTCGAATAAATTCAATCGTACGGCGTAATACACCAGATTTTTGCACCTAATAAATAAAACAACAGTAAATAATCGAGAAATTATTCTAGATAGAAATTAATGATTTGTTAAATCGTAAGAAAACGAACGCATAGAATAGTAGATCTAGACATACGTTGAACATTTTATCAGTTGTTATTGGCTTACTTTTTCATCATTATCTGCTACAATATCTTTTAGTTCAAGTATTCTTTCATTGATACTCGATCGATATCGCTTTTCAATAGCATTGTGTGATGATTTTCGTCGAATACGACCACCATTGGAATTGTTTCCAAGTGAAAAATTTGTATTTGATGTTATTGACGAATGACTTGTGGGTGAATCTTGACGACTATTTTCATCTGAACTATTCGTATTATGACTTGTTTGATTGATAATTTTTAAAGGTATATTATTTCCAATTATGGTACTATTTTCGAGAAGAGTTGAAAATGAACCAACATTCGGCTTCGAGGAATCTGATGTTGAGCAAATCAACTAGATGAACAAAAAGAAGGTATGAATGAAGAGTAACAAACAACAACAAGAGATAATTTTCTTTCTCACCGCTTGAAATTGATCCATTGTGACTGGTATTGGTTCTGGTTTTTTAACTAATTTTGGAAGTGGAGTAGGTACCGGTGGTTGTCGAGAACGCTTTGATGTTGCTGTTTTTCTTCCCGATAAGTGCCTATTTGGTTGACATTCTGACATATCCATCGATAAAACGGATGTCGGCTTAAAATTAAAAGGTAAATAGACATAGAAGATAAATTTTGTGGTACATAACAGTTTCTTTTAATTACTTCTGAATAATTTGAGTGTGGCATTGGAACTGACGGTGGAGGTGAAGAAGGATATTTAACAATTGTTTGTTGTGTCTGGTGTTGTTTGACTAGTGATTTCAATGTCACTGGTGAAAAATAATCATCCATTACTGGTTGCATTGGTTGTAAATCGGGAACTGGTGTCAGATCAGTTATTGTTGTTGATAGTAATGTTGTATTATACGGTGGTGGTAGTTCATCAGGAACTTGAGCTGTTTGCTGTGGATAAATATTTGTATTTGTTGACGTATCAAAACATAGATAATCATTTGGATGTGGATCGAACTCAGAAAATAAATCATTTAGTGCCGTATCCGATAACTTTAAATCACATGTTAAATAATCTCGAATATCTTATGTAAAATTAAGAATTAATTGTTTTATTTTAGTCAAGAAAAAAAAAACCTAATTGTCTTACCATTAATAGTTGCTATATTAGTATCAGTCGATTGTTGTTGAATCTGATATTGAGCCTGTTGTTGATATTCATCGAATTGAAATAAATTTCCATTGATCATTTTTTCTTCGTATTCTTTCTTAAACTAAACGGTTACGCATAGGTAGATAAAGATGATGAATAAGATTTTACTTTTATTTGTAACTATACCTTCGAAAAGATCACGCCATCCATACTGTCACCGAGTGGGGATATGAGTCATTTCACTGTCAAAACTTGTTTTTTTTCCTTAACTGATCATTGAGTGTCATGGAAATCGTATGAAAATCTTTTTAAAGAAATCCGTAAATTGAGATTCTAATATTAATTAGACTACCATTCAAGTCAAAGTTTACTTTAGCTGATTACGATTTATTATAAAAAATTAATTAGATGTCGCTAATATATTCAATGAGTTTCTTCAGTCGAGATAAATTTAGTACTAATGATGCAGCAATCTGACTTGAAAGAAAACACTTCCGATTAAGAAATTTTCAAGTAGATTTTCGTAATTCTATAACTCAAAGAATTATAGTTCACGCTGAATGTTAAGAAGTTGCTTGACTGTAGCGTGTACGGTGAGAAAAAATACGGTTTATCAAACTGAGAAATTTCCATATTATATCCCAATAGTATAGAATATATTTCAAAGGTGATTTCTAAAGTTATCTAACAAGCATTAGTAATATGACTATCGAATTTAATTCCGAATGCATCCGATTCGAATTGCAGGTCTAATTGCACACATACAGGGAGATCAGATATTTTTCTTTTGAAAAACTACATGTTTACGGAGAGAATTCTTTTATTATTTCAATTTCGAACGTGTTTTGTTTTTACTCTAAATGTTATGTTTTAACTCAAAATATATCGACTGCATTCATTTCGAAGAAATAATTTTGATTCAATAGACTGAAATGACTCCCATGGAGTAACAGAAAACATACAAAATGCAAAGTTCTCTTTTTTCATATTCGATTTATTTTGGAATGTAATGTGTCATACTGTAGAAAGTAGATCATATTGTTTCTTTACTATTTTCAAGTACAAAATACCAACGGATAGTATTCATTTCGTTTGATATTCTTTCTGCTATACCAGTAAATAATTTGCAACAGCAATAGCAGATTATCAGATTCAAAGAAAAAACAACAAATATCACTATATTTTGGAAGTGTATTCCTATTCAATGTTTGTTCAATGGAAATCATTGCTAATGATATGCTCGTCATCTGAATTTGAAGAACATAGATAGTATCACCGATTTCATCGTCTATGAAAATACTAAACTGAGGATAGTATTGTATATATTCAGATTAACTTGATAAAAGCCATTTATCAAATTAATCTGAACAATATATATTCGATGAAACAGACTCACATGTGTATTATTTAATTAGGGTATAAAAATAAAAATAAAGAAACATGAAGTAGTAATCAGTTGGGCAACAATAATTAAACCTAATTGACGTAATAATTGTATACTATTGTGGTTTTGCCATAGCTGTATAAAAGATTTTCGCGGACAGATAATCAAACTACTTATCTACAGATAATGCGTGATCAAGTTTATTACAGTGAAGAAAAATTCATCGATGTAAATAAATACAAGCAGTTCTTTTAAGCTACTCGCGATTCAATAGTACTATTCATATTTCCATAGTCATTGCTAGTGGATAACAATATTTACTTGCGTACCGTTCGTTGAGCGTTTCCGAAATTGAAGCTATCGGGCTTAAATATTTATCTTTACACAAAAAACAAGTCATCGAGAAAAAAAAAGAAGTTAACTATACAAATATTAATCTAGATAGTGAGACTATCTCCCAGAAGCGTTTAATTGTTAATTAGTTGTCTGCTTCTGCACAACCCATTCATCAATTTTCATTACTATGCTTGGGACGTTGCGTTTTCCAGTAGCGTCTCACTTCTTCATGACCTGCTTTTGATACAACAATACATCGTTTTTGTGCACTACTCCACAATAATACATTTAATTCCTAGGAAGATGAAAACATAATTGATACACAAATAAAAAAGATCTTCAAATTACTTTGGCATATCTTTCAATTAATTCAAAATCATGGACACTATTAATTTGATTATAGAGCATACCCTCTTGATCAACAATACGATCTTGTTCCATTTCCCTATTAAACAAAAATACAATATTTTCAACTAGAAACGTTTATACAATTGGACTATTAGATGACAAGAGAATACGAGATGCGGATTTATTCGATTGATATAGGCTCCATTAAAATGCATTTTTATCTATGAATATAGATTCTCGAAATAATGTATTTTCAAATCCATCTGGCAGAAGTAGCACATGCCAAGTCCTTCTATAATTTATCTACTACTAGTTCATGTCGTACTACGCCTACATATTGTAGCATCTATATCAATGTTGAAATACTTTAAAATTCATATAAAAAATGAAAAAAAAAATTTGTTTCTGAATTTTTATTGAAAAGATGAATTTAAAATATTTTACTGATCGTGCATGACAAGCGAACATAATCTATTGACATTCTTCTTTAACAATAATAAATAATAGTCAAACAAGGATTTCTCTTCATGAACGCTTACAATTCAGGCAAATTATCGTTAAAATAATCAAACCACTCACTATCAGCTAATAGAGTGGGTGCAATGTTGACTGAAGATAAGAGTCAAAGGTAGATCCTTACATTGATTCGATGAGAACCTTTTCTCATAGATAAAGACATTCATGATTACGTTGAGTTAACTTTTTACAAGATACTTCATATGTGAATCTATGAGATAGATAATGTTAACTGTCAGTACATTGTAAAAGCGACTGATGAAATAGACAACATTCATCATTGAAGATAATGATAATTACCTTGATATCTTTTGGTAGGACATCTTTTTTTTTAATATAAATATCAAAGAAGATACAGGTGTTCGATCAATAAAATATGCAACTCGAAATCAGTATTTGTTCGATATACATTTTTAACTCCTTCTACTCAAGATTAGACGTACAAATTCGTCTGATTGACAAACAATTCGATGGTATTCTATTCGACATCTAATTACTCTAGATGAACAACAAAATATAAATATATAAAACTTAACTCATCGATCATGAGAAACTATTAAGAAAATTTCATAGATCACTTACAAAGATGAGAATAGTTTCGTATGTTTTGAGAACGAAATCGAAATGAGCTGAGTGTAAAATGCAAGTTATACAAAGTCTATTCCATTTTCAACTTTTCTCAAACATTTTTATCTAGACATTTCAATTGTATCATTTCGATGAACATCTACTTACCATAAACGAATTTGATCACTTATTGTCGTCGGTATCAATGGTTTATTTTCCAATAACTAATCATAATAAATTAAACTAATTTACAGAGAAAAAAAAACAAAACTAAATAGACTTAATCATACTCGTTTACGCATTTGTGGATGTGCGTGAGATTTTAAAAAATTTAGGATCTATATAAAAGAAAATATAGTGATAAAAACAAAACAAAAAACTCGAAAATTTATTCAAACCAAATCAGCAGATATTTCTTTGCTTAATGCTCTGCGAATACTTTGTCGAGTAACAAGTCCAACACTCATATTTGGAAATCTAAATTTACGTCGTCAATTTCATTTTTCTATCAAATGTATATTTATCTTCGTTAAGTTTACTATACCGATAGAGCATCTTGCAAAAGAGTGCGGTTATTTTTAAATATAAATCATTAGCTAAAAATGAACATCAAAGAAAATCATAAGTCAAATAAAATCGTATGAACAAACTTGTGTATGCATAAACACGATAATTTGTTTCAACAATAAGAAAATTGGATTGAATGTCATCGTTTCCACATTGCTCTGCGACTCCATTTGCTGATAGACCGGAAGCTAATTCAATAGCAAGTTTTGTTGGAAAGTAGCGTTTGATTTTTCTCTAAAATTTTTAACAGATAGTTCTATGAATATTTCATGAAAGCAAAGATCAACCGTTCTCTAATTGTTAGTTGTTCATGAAATCAATTTGAGATGGAAACGTACGTTATCATAATTATGAATATGAAGAAAAGTTGAAGTTCATTCTAGCTATGCTGACTAATGTCATTTAAGTGTATTTTAGAAAGCTGTATACTGTCGTCTTTTTCTTTTGTTTCTCGATGTATCCTATGATACTTAGATACTCTACTTCTTCTTTTTGTTCCAAGGAGATCTCAATCGGCGATGCCCAATCGTTCATGGTCTCGAAATCATCTGTTGAATTTTTAGAAACGTTTTCCTTTACCGTTTTCTGCCAAATAAGACCAAGTTCACGTAAATGTTGAAGAAAATTTTCTTTCACTGAACTGAATTTCTCACACGAATAATCCTATGACAATGAATTATGTAACGTATAGAATATGTATAGAAATTAATTTACTTTGCCAAATGTTGCAAAACTAAGTTGAAATAAAAATATTAAATGTTCACTGATATCTTCGCCACGTAGCTGAAATGAAAATAATCATAAGTAAAAACAGTTCATTCATATAAAAACACAAGAGAAACAATGCACTACATACTTGGCGTGTTTCTAAGGAATGAATTATAAAAAACCATATTTGTGATCGTCGATTCATGAGTAAAAACTGAAAGCCAGCACCTGTTATTGTACCAGAATTAATGGTTGATGATGATCCATTTTCATTTCTGTAAGTAGCCAAGGAAAATTATATTTCTAAATTTTTACATGATTTTTTCAAAACTAAAACCCTTTGAGTAATTTAGCATGAACAAATACATCAATTGTAGAATCAGAAATTTTTCCTTTGACGGGATTAACGAGATATTGTAAGACGCACTAGAATAGAAACATATCCATTGATCTTTGACAATTTTAAAAATAAACTAAATTAGTCATTACATCCCATCTTGTAGAAGAATATGCATTGAGTTCATCGAGCTTTTTAATATTACGTTCGTTAGAACTTCCATCCGAATCTGTTTCATCAAGCCAATGAGCTGGGCTAAATAAAATTTGAATTTCAAAAGTGATGAAAATAATTATAAAAGGTATTGCTTAGTTTTGTAAACAATTCTTATGAATTAAAGTTTTCTATAGATTTTCCTAGTGCTTGAAATTGTTTATAGCATTGATATGATGATATGGATAGAGAATATTGTTTTCGATACGTATCTGAAGTATATAGAACTTCTGTTGCATCTATGATCTATAGAAAACTTGAATTCTAGTCATTTGACAAGACAAATACGAAATGGATGGATGAATGAATATGAAATCGTAGATCTTCAAGTAAGGTATGCAAGTATCAATAAAGTTGAACGTTGTTATCCTTAGCTATAGGTCTTCGGGTATTGTACATTTCGCACACAACCTTATCCTATGTCAATCGTTTGATTACTGTGTAGGGAAAAGAAAAAATGTTATTCTCGATCGATTTCCGTACATTGAAGAGGCAGAGTTTTACAAAATTCTGTTTTATTTTCTTGGATTGTGTTATTCCCTATTCAGATATATGTAGAGCACCTATTGTAGTTGTTGTGTGCAAATCAATTTAAGAAAACCTAATACGAAAATAAGAAGCAACTGAATCAATAACTGAGTAATGAAATCGTAAATTATAATTTATACTACGTTAGTGTCTTGATTCAAAAGGGATATATGTGAACTAGGGCATACTCTGCTAAAACTTAAATTTCTTTCCTCGTAGTTGTTTTTTATTGGCATTTAAATATAACTCACCTGCCAAAAATAGCACCAGTTAAATTATTTCTAAACGTTGCATCAAGTTGCCAATCCGTACCAATTTCGTTCCATATGCCTAATTTCACGAGCATTCGACTAATCGTTTTATATGTACTACGAAAAACGAGAAGAAAAAAAAAAGAAATCAACTTCATTGAATATGTCATATTGTTCAATTTACTTTTGATGCGATGGATTTATCCATGATGAAACAACACCTTGACTGATTGGTTGTGGTTGACCGGTCGTTTCGGAATTCGGTAAACAAATGAATCTCATGATAATCGTTCTTGCAAGTACTGGCAAATCACTAAGAATATTAAAACAATGAAATCAAATAACAATATCAAACAGAAACATTTCTTTATACCAACCGAAATATTGCAAGACAACTCGCTGGGTGTCCATAAATATTCTGTATTACGCTAGGCGGCAAGCTTCCGATATAGTCTTGTAAGTTAGCAAATTGACTAGACATGATTTTATCTACAAAAGCTATGCTATTCATCAGATTAATTGAACTCGTTTTCGAACTTTGTCGTGCCGACTGAGAACTTTATTTCTCAACTGTATATTCGTTTCTTAATAGCATCATTGAACATCAACACAAGAAAAAACAACAACAACAACACAGAGAATAGCAAACAAAAAGAAAAGAAGAAACAAGATTAACTGTTGTGTTCCGGTGACCAAATCTTTAATGTTCTATCATAAGAAACAGTTGCAATCCATCGTCCATCAAGAGATATGTCTGCTGACATAATTTTTTGTTCATGTCCCGTCGAAGAATAAAGAGCTGACCATACTGGATGCATCCATAGTTTAATTGTATTATCATAAGATACAGTAAGCAAATAATGTCCTTCGGTACCTATATACAAAGCAAAGTATTGATTAATCAGAAACAAAAAGAAATGTTTCTTTTCATAATTATTAATACATACGTTGAAATTTTACACTTGAAACTAAATTTTGATGTGCTGCAATGCTATAAGCAGTTTTAACTTGACGTAAATCCCAAATTTTACACAGATTATCTTCAGAACCGGTTGCAATATGATATCTAATGAATAAGTGACAAAGAAATGAAAATCTATTGAAACATTAAAAAAAAAAACTTTATTCAACAAACCCATTCGGTGAAAAATCAATTGATATTATTGGTTTAAGATGTCCTTCTAAAAACATAATACAACGGCCAGTTCGAATATCCCATACACGACCATATGCATCCATGCCACTAAATAAAATTCATATTCAAAATTGAATATCCTTACAACTTTCTGTGTCTTTTCTACATACGCCGTGGCTGATAGACTTCCATCACATTGAAATGCAATATCATGAACTGCTTTTGAATGACCTTCTTGATGCAAGATTTCTTCTTGAGTTCCAAGATCCCATAAACGCCATGAATGATCATAACTAGAGAAAAATAAAAACAAATCCATTGTTCTATTCAAGCTAAAATTAAAATTTGATTTACCAAGTCGTTGCTAAAAATCTTCCCGATGGATGAAATTTAACTTTTGCTACACGAAATGGCGCATGACCTAAAACAAAATATGTTCCTTTTATTCTTCTGTTCGTTTTCAATAAATATTGGATTACCCTCTATTTCAGCAATAGGCTCATCACTTTCTAAATTCCATAATTTTACACTTCCATCAAATGAACTCGATGCTAAATTTATCATAGCTGGATCTTGCGTTAATGTTGCTTGAGGATGCCAACTAATACAGCAAGCATTTACTATATGACCACGTAATGTTCTCACATGTTTACAATCTGGCACTGTCCACAGTTTGCATAAGCCACTCCTAGAAAAAGATAGGTTTTTTAGAAAACAAGGTAACATACATAGTTCTATGTGAAAACATAAGATCATCGTAGTTGTTTTTATTTTTGCCTAGGATAGGAAAACTTTCATTTGAAATTCGCATGATGTCTTGACTAGAGAATCAAGTTGATGAAACATCATCTAAACACAGCGTCGAATAGTAAGTATGAGAACTTGTGTAAATGCTGACGAACGAACAAGATACGAATGAAATGTTAACATCGATGAGCTCGAATCTGATTAAGCCACAAACTAAACTAACCTACGGCAAATATGAAATACGTATCTGTACGATAGTGATTATAAAATGAGCATCATGATTTTCTTGCTTCACTAGACAAGCAGTATTCTTATTATCTTGTTACAGACTATCGATAGAAACTAGATAGGAAATCATTTCAACACATTATTTTATAAACTAGTCAAACGACTATGGATATTATACATGAAATGTTTTTCTATCGTACGAAAAGAAATGTAATATACGTAGATCTTCTAGTTTTTCTTTGTGAGTATTCCATTGAAAAAAAAAATATTATTACCAAGAGGAGACAGCAACCATTGCATCATTCGGACTAAATTCACAATAGGATAAAGGACGATTGTCACCAACTTGACTGCAATGTAGTGAGGTAGCCTAGAAATAGAAATCAATGAATCATAAAAACTGAAACATAAACATAAATCGTACACGTAACCGACGATATAATTCTTGGACTTTAGCTGTTCGATATACTTCAGGTATAGCAACATATTCTTTTAATTTTTGAATACGTTCTTTGGCTCTAAAAACCAGAATCTTGATAGTAAATTGAATTTTAACTCCATTGTTAAAAGGCATTGAAACTTTGTCTAACTCACCTGGGTAAAGAATATTGAGCAATCCAATATCGTGCTAATTTTAATTCCTCGGATCCTTCGTGATACCAAGTCACTTCCTATAGATTTTATCGAAAGAAATCAAGAGCTAGTATTGACATAATCTATATCTTACTTCGTTTTTATCGTCATTTTTTTTCTCGTCTTCTTCTTTTTTACGTAATTTCTGAGCGATTTCATCATCGGATAAACGTGATATCAAATTACGAAGACGTTCACGTCGTTCTGCTGGACCTTCACCAAATAAACCTAAAGTAAAACAAAAACATAGATATAAACTTTAAATAACATGAATATAGAGTCTTACAAATAGGTTCTCCTAATTGACGTAAGTTTGCTTTCACTTCAACATCATCAGTGGAAACATGGATTTGACGAGCCTAAATAATAATAAATAATATTCTCTCTTTGTTGTTTGATATGTTTTATTGTCTTACTCTTCGACGCCGTTCGAATTCAGCAAGAAGTGCTTGCTGATCTTCAGCTAGTGGTTGGTCTTCTAATTTTACTAGTTCAGCTAAATAAAAACATTGAAAAGAAGAACATTTTAGTATACAACATCACTCTAGTCATTGTCAATTAGAGTTGTAATCAATTGAGAATTTTCTTTTTTATTAGACCGGATTTAAATTTGAGACTAGCATAATCAAATTGATTTGATAAAACCGTTAGACGAAGTAAAAACCTACGAAGACTTAGGCTTTGAAGTGTCGAGTGTAGTACTGCCTTTCTTGCTTTCTGATAGATAGACTTTTTTTACCAGCATTATTTATTGTTCACTGAACTTGACTGGCAAAAAGATTGATATTTCTCTTATCCTTACAGAGAATTCACACGCTACGGTTGTTTAACATAATTATATGATGTTTATCAATGATTTTATCATTGAACACGAGACTGATGGGATTTTAGCAAGAGCTTTAAGGGTAGATCGATAAATCTATACAGTCAACTAGATAGATCACAAAATAAATTGTTCTATCAGGATGTGAATATCATCAAAAGATGCATATAATCGACAACATGTACACAACTAATCTATTATAAAAATCCCCTCGAATTACTTCTTAAACTCACAATAGATTTTTGCTCGTAATCATATTTATGATATTACCTTGTATGTATTGTATGTGAATGAATCAATATACACAGAACCAATACTCAATCTATAGATAGGCAAATAGATATGCGTCCTAATCTCATTGATAATAATCATTCACTTTTTCTTACACGTGTTTCAGTTTTTCATTGTCCGTATATTCATTCGTAGAACAATAAAAACGACGTATTTACATATTCACTAACTGATAAACTTGACATAATGAATCAACTTTCAAAAATTTCTAATGACATATCTAATGGTTGTCTTCAAACCTAAATGAGAACTTAACTCAAATGCTGACTCGTGAGATAAGTTTAGTCTAAGACATATAAACGAAAAAGAAAACTGATATTTTCTTTTTAGAATAGAACCTATTGGATTATTATCATAAGAATAGAAAATTAATCGAATCGAATAAATTACAATACATACATTCTCGACGTGTAGGGATATTTGCACTAGAATTTGATTGTTGTTCAAACGATTGCCTTATTGTTTGATTTACAAGTTCATTACGTACACGTTCGGCATTATCAATCGTAGTCGTACGCCTGTTAGGCATCGAAACGATGTCATCTTGAATCATCTGAAATTTCAAAGAAAGAATAAAAACAAAGTTCTATACAACTTTCGGAATAACGAGAATCATGAGGTAAGACGCTTCAACACCGGCAATCAAAATAGAATTCATATTAATTCACTGTAAATATTGATGACATCAACTTTTGCTAAGCATATTCATAGTTATACGATAGTATTGAATATTTAACACTATTTGTATCAAACTTTTTATTGAAGATAAAATATGACTGGTAGTGTAATTACTATGATTCCATGTTTATTATTGAGAGATACCAATGAAAACAAGTTTTTTTTTTGAATCTAAAAAAAAATGTATATCATAATTTCTTTTCATCTAGTAACCAAAAAAAAATTTGCTTTTTCTTTTTCTTTTTGTCTCTAACAAGCATTTTTTATTCGACTGAAACATTCCATAAGTTGTACATGTATGTGATTATGTAGTTTTATTGGCAATAAACCAATATAACGAAAAAGAACGTCAGCTTGTCGTTTTAATTCATCTAATAGACCTTGTTTATTTGTACTAAGAATATTTGACTTTTTTTGATCAAATGAACTAGTTGCAGCAAGTAATAGATGTTGATTGGATATATTGAATGTTGATTTATATTCTACACTTGCTAATATTGCCATTAATGTTAATGTTATTAGTATGACATCTGGATAACAGTCCATAATTTCTGATGAATAATAATTAATAGATTCTAGACATTGATCGATTTGTGTATGTGCAAATGGTAGCAATGATAATTTTTGTATGATTTCATAAGCACGTTCGAATTGTTGAGACTTGAACAATTCAACGTAAACATAAACATCAAGTAGAGTATACAACGTATTTGTTAAACGGTCAAAATCATTTTGTACTGATGAAAGATGAGAAGCAAATGAACGTGCACTAGCTAAAACATTAGATGCACAAGGTGTATTTCCAGATATTAATGTACGAATAGCTTCTGTTAGAAGTCGATTGTATATTGAACATGCTTGACGGGATTTCTAAAAACAACATACGAAATAAATATAAGATGGATTCTATTCATAGATATTCAACACGATAAATTCTATTGTATTCACGTTCGATAGTAATATCTGTACGTACAAGTGTCGTTTAATGTATGATAATAAAAACGAACTGCTATCGACGTTTACTCAATACAAAAAATTAACGAAGTTCATGTTTTCAAACCGATGAATTATTGAAGTTAATGCGACAGTGATGCTGTTGTTAATAATAGAATCATAATTTTCTTTTGAAAGAAACAGAGGTCCAATACTTCATGTTTCCTTTGTTTAAAAAATCGAGCCGTAACCTTTCATTTGAAATTATTAATATTCGATTTTTCATAGCTAGTAGTAGTATAGAAATCTCATTCGGTTCTATTTGTCGTTATTCACTTGTTCAACTGTGAATGATTTACTAAGTTTTTGAACAATATCGTAGAATTCAATCAGTCAAGTTGTTAATTCAAATTTCTTTTCAGGCATATCAGTTTCATCGTCAATAGGTACCTTCTTTTGTGTTCTATTTCGAACGCACACATCTTATTGAAGTATCACAGCGAGTTAGTTCTAAGCACTAGAGGTTCGAGCAGAAATTCGAACTACTCATTGAGATCGATGAACAAGGTATCGTTTAAGCGGAAAACAGTTAGACAGTTGTGAAAACTTCTGTACCATTTTTAGAGAATACTAACCGATCATACTTCAAATACTCATATAGCTTTTCGTATGAATCCATTGAATTGATAGATTAATATAACGTTCTACACATCTTCTAGTAATCATATTTACTTCAACAAAAACTTGGTTCATGAGTATCTTGTGAATGGTTCATCATTAGTACGGCGTCTACATTTCATTCATTCTCAGCAAACTAGAGATAGTTATGAATTACATCGTAGACATTTCGAACACAATATTTCCTTAGAAGAAACTCTATCTCTTGCTTCATGTTCATTTTACTAAGCATAAATATTGATTTCTAAATGATTATCTCATTTACCTGAGCACGATCATAGAGTACAGCTGCTAGTTCTAAATGACCACGTTTTTCAAGATAAAGTCCCACATTAGCAGTAACAACATTGGTATCGACATCAAGATGATCGAGAATGCGAGCCTAAGAAATATGCATACAAGATAAGAAATAGTCATGAAGAAAATAAATCTTACTTCAGTGAAAACTCCTTGTCTATTAACACCAAATAATCTTTCAAATAAATTATCGATGTCATTTTCATTTAACTTGAGTAATAGTATGGCCAATGATTCAATGAAACAATTTTCGCCATCCTTTTGCCGCAATTGTTTAAGTAAATAGAAATAATTGATTATTTGCCATAATTCACTATCATAGCGGCATTTTTCCATATAGCTTGTCAGTAAACGTTGATAGTTAATTGATTTCAATGGATCTTCAGTCGTTAATGTTGAAGACACTGCATGAAATCCATATTAAAAGAAAAAAAGAACAAGTAATGAAAGACCCTTACTTCACTAGTAGTATGTCTATCAAACACTTACGCATAGGACTATCTGATTTCGAAGCTGTTGAGAGTAATCGAAATTCATGTAAACATATTCCTATATGAACAGCATGACAACGAAATTGTTCTATTTGATTTAATAAATCAATGGCTGTTTCAAATTGACCAGTTAATAATAAACACATGGCATATTGAACTGGTTTTTCATTAAATAAACTTCGATTCTCATCTGTTTGAAGAAATAAAAAAAAATACATGTTTTTCATTGAACAATCAAATTCAAGAATCTTGTCATTCTTACTTCCTTCATTGTATACAAGTTTTTGTAATTTATTAAGTGACATTGAATCTTGATTTGGAAAAACAATTTGAGATAAACGAAGCCATAAAAGATCATCGATAGAATTTATGATTAATTCGTGCATGTTATTCACATCGTATGCAGACAGTACGGATAGTACTATACTAAAAAAATTTTAATTTGCAAAACGTAATTCATATGGATTTTGACATTTTTACATCGCACTTTAGATCATTCAAAAATGCGTCTAATGAATAGCATGAGAAAATCGTAATGATCAGTGTTTGAACATTCCGTTTCATTCAAATCTCAATGTGTAGAATTGACTTTTTTGTATTAGATCTGTTCTAGTAAACATCATTCCAAGTTACATCATGGAAATGGCCGTAATATTTATAAATTGAACAGTTGTTTTCACTAACGAAACTCACAGCCAGAATACCAGATTCTTCTTCGGTGCGCAAAGCTCTATATTAATCAGAGTATTTCTCTTGAGTTGATCTTAATCTGCTAGTAAAAATAGTTTCACAAATATTTATCATCAAGGAACATTTCAGAAATCATCGTCTTATCAATATCTCTATAAAACCCCAAACAATTGTTCTCTTGTCTGCAAACAAGACTTTGAAGGTAATTTACTAATTTTCTCATGCATTTCTATTTGTACTCGTACAAATGTACCTGTTGTCACGGAACTATACACTCAAGAACAGCAACGCGACAGTGGAGCCTCATAGGAGAAACAAATGAGAGGTACATAAAAATCAATATTAAATACATTAGGCGTTCAATGTAAAAAATGGGAAAATATGCAACATCTCATGATTCCAGAAATTTGTTTCTATCTATCTTCTATAAAATGTCAATCAAAAGTAATAGAATGAAAAAAACTGTTCGATATTTCTTTCCACATTTCTTGTATTCATTTGATCCTGATTGTTGTTCACCTCATTTGATTATAACTACATAATGTCAATTTTCAAGTCTTCTAAAGGACACGATAAACTTTGACTCGATGGGTGTGTGCGGGGGTAAGGGCATAGGGGTACATAGAGTTATTGCCACACCCAGACACACCCTTACAGATATTAGCTTCAGAATTTGCTGTCATACAAAGAGATATTTATTTGAAAAGAGCAAGAGCTCTATGTAATTTTTAATATTCATATTAAATAATTTTTTTCTACTTCTTTAACTCGTTTCTCTCATGAGACTCATTTGGAACTGTCGCTACTTTGAATGTTTTTAAAATAACATACGTTCTCGTGAAAAACTATAACTAAACGTTGATTTGAGTTCGACTTTCGTACAAAATTCATGGGAATACATATTCTACCTGTTCTACACATTAACGTACTCAAGAATCTTGATTGTGTAGATCTTTATTTACAAATTTTAAGAATAAAATTTACCTTTTAAATGGATTTATCAAATGTTCTCGATCATAAACATCTTGAATTTTCAAACGTATTGTCGCATCTACTGCTTGATTATTATTTTTTATGTAATTATTCAACCATTCAACAGCATATGTCAAACTTAACAAATAAGCATATGTATTCTATCTAGTTTATTTTAATTGTTATCAATTTACTGGCATCGTTTAGCTGCATTGAGTGCCGATTGTAAATCACCTGCACGTAAACAATAGAAGATTATCGACCATATTGGTAAATCATCAATATTTCCATCCTATCCAAGATATTATATATATATATATTTAGTTATATATGAAAATAATAAAATTACATCATCAATGATATGAACAATGTTTGGATGTTTTTGTCTAATATAACGTATTATTAATTTGTATATGAAACCTGGTTTATGAATATCATCATCTGATACAAGATTTATGAAAGTTTTTGATAAATGAATACGAAACCTATGGAATAAATCAATTGATAAACATTAATAACAAGAAATATTAAATGAAACATACGCATATTCTAAATAGTTACGAGCAGATAACACAATAGCTTGTTGTGAGGGTAACGAAGTGCGATTAATCACATAATCCGCTGGTAATTGACTCATATGACGAACAATATTCCATAGATCCATCGTGGCCTGAGACAAAATTTGAAATTTTATTTTTAATAAAATAAATCTTAAACTTTTACTTGTGGTTGATTGGACGATTCAACAACAGTTGCAAATTCATCGATGAGATTTTGACGTGCTATTTTACCAACATTATAAAGTGCGATCTATTTTCAAGAAAGAATAATAAATATAATATTTTGATTCGTACTATGAATAATAATAATTGATGTTTTCGTTTGATTTTAAATGACAGATGCATGTCTATCTAACTATGATCCACATCGCTATAAAATCAACTATGGCTCTTTAATTCGTGTACAGTTAAAACATGAAAAAGACGAATTAACCCGTTTTAACAAGGAAACTACTATTTACTTGAGTTCATCATAGATTTCCGTGCCCTTCTTCATACGATTGTACGATGACCTGTTCAAGATAAACTGTACTAATTTTAATGAATTCTCAGGTATATCGTAGAAATTGACGTGACCGATGTTCAAATTTCCCGATGATTCATAGATATGTCAAGCAAGCTTTAGAACATTCTACATAATTCGACTAAAATTAATTATCTTCATCTACAGAAATATTGAATATCGTAAACAAATCATCATAAACATTGAGTCTAGAGTTTCATACATTTTTTAAATGTGAAAAATTTCAGAAATCATATAATTACGTTAAAACAATTTTTAGGCGAAACAAATAACAATACAATAAGATTTAAAATTAAACGAAACAACATGGTTTCTCTGTTCGATTCAATATAGTATATAAGAGCAAAATTACGAAATATCTCATAGAAGATAAAAACTACAACAATGGATTTTGTTCTACTGAACATATCGTGCTTTTTCATCTCACGAAATTATTCTTTGGTCAACGAATAAACTGACTGAAACTTTTGTTGCTTGAATAGTTGTCTAAAGGAAGTAATGTTTCATCGAGATTCTTCATTTCAGAACAACGATTTAAAAGTCATTCTGTGGATCAGTGTACTACTATTCGAAAAAAGCACTGTTCTTAAACCTCCTGCTTAACATTGTGAGGAAGAAGACTTTGATGAAAATTGACGAATAATTCATTGAACAACAAATAACTTTGTAACTTAATTCTACTATTCAACATTTGTTGGATCAATTTTTTACTTACTACTTTAGCATAAGCAGCTTCAGTATTCGATAAGCCTCGTGATAATGTTCTAGGTGTTTCAAAACGTTTGATCTAATGAAAATAATACTTCGAGAATAGAATGTTATGGTTATGAACGAATATGTACCTGCATTGCATTGGCTTCATCAAGATAATTTTGATCGTGTTTCGATACAGTTGATAGAATTTGTTGTCGTTGTTTCTGCCAATTATTATCCAATACATAATTGCTATGACGAGTAATTTCATCGTATGTCTAAAATTAGAAAATTGTCGAGTTCATTTGTATTTTATATTTACTAATAAACAAGTAATTATATTTTCGTCTTACTTTATCTTCAATCATTCTTAACATTGATAGCAATGTTGTCTCTCGTTCATGTTTAAGATAATCATTAAGATTGCTTGTTAACTTTCCGTCTAATTGTTGATCAATAGTATCATCACCAGGTTTACTTTTTGTAGATGTTGCTTGTAAAGTTTTATCAATTTTTTCAAATTGATCTTGTATATGTTGAACATTAATACCGGTCGATGAATTTAGAAAAGCTAACGTACTTAATTGATCAACATTACTTAATAATTCACGTTTAGTTTGTAATGAGGAACGTTGGCCTTCATCAATAAGTTGTGTTAAATTTCGTTGTAAAGAGAAATTATTTGTTGTCGGTGTTATGGATTGTGGTAGAACCAGCGATGAATTTGTTGTCGTACTTTGATTTAATGGTGTTTGATACGTTGTATTTGGTAGATTAGATACCGATGGAGTATTGCCAGTTCCTAAAAGCCAATTAAATGGACCTGACATTGTCTAGAAAAAATGAAGTTTTAGTCTGTTTCAATTTTTTACAATGAATTGACAAAGAGAAAAAAATAGCCAATCATCTTTGCCATTGTTTCCTCTCCTATAGTTTGCAGATCCATTATATATTTTATGGAAGAGCTGAATTATTAATATACGTAAGAGAAGAGAATAGAAGAAAGACGAGAAAGAAAGAAACGTGATTGTATAATAGGTATTTGACGTTTGTAAAATAATAACTTCGAATAAGCATCATAATACAACAATATATTCAACACGTAGATATTTTTATTGCAGAATTTTTAAATGTATGCTTCAAATGAAGATGAAGAATGGATTTATCTACATAAAACACCACCAATAAATCCAGTAGGTTGCGTCTTATGTAATTTCTATTAAGAAAAAAAAACAGAATAGTTTTATTTTATTTTATTTTTTAATAAGATTCTTCCAAAAGTCATGAATATCATCGATAACAAACTTTCGTGTTCATTATCACCGTCGAGTTGTAGCAGCAACAGCAGTAGTTCATCAAATTTAGATCGAAGTGTTTCTCTATCTTCTATTTCTTCAACCGAGTGAGTACAATTGAATAAAAAAACATGATTGTCGAGATTAACGCTTATACAAAAGTGTTCTATAACAGATCAAGTTAAATATGAAACATTGTCTGGAATATTCTTTTATGTACAATTGATTGAGACATTTCAAGTTGACCTCTGTTTCTTGATGAATCTTTTCAGTGACTTTTAAGAATTGTCTCAACAGACAAAACAAATCTCTTGTGTACAGTAAAAAAAAAACTCTGATGTACTATTCGATATTTTGTTCGATTTGAAACATTTTTCAATTCATAAATTTGCCTCATCATAATTCTATTAGTCGGTGCATTCGACGATATTCAAAGTAGTTAATAAAAGAACATAAACTATAATCCATGTGCCTGATAGTTTGACTATAAACAAAGTTCGATAAGCCCTAGTCGAATACATTATTCCAAGGTTGACAAGCATTAGTCGAAAGGATTTAAAATGAAAACATTGTTATATTTGTAGGATACAGAAAGGTTGTCTTCTTTCACGTTTTGTTGATGTTCTACATTTTCGATGCCTTACTCATTCTGTCACCATCAGCAGATACAGATTCACATACCTATATTGTCTCACGAATAGAATATTTTCAGTTAGTATATTATATAAAACTATAAGATAATGTTCGTAAACTGAATTAGCTTTAGCATACATTTCGGTGTTCGTTTTTTGTCATAGGGAATCTTTCTTCAAATGTAGATCGTTGTTAGCTATAAAATGAAAAGTTCGGTATTCTCAAACTCTGTTTTGCTATGTCGAACTTTTCATTAACACGTGTAAAGATCAAACCATTTCTGGATTGTCCTTATGATTAAAGTTCAATATATTCCATTTCTATTCAAACTACACAACTGAGAAGTAGTGTCAGTTTAAGCACTTGCTAGCTGTAAGTAAAGGTTTGTAAGTACAACTATTATGAATTGATGGTACGATGATTATCATCAATCAATTTATGTCTTGAATTCTGCATTTGTTTGAATATTAACGAAAATGTTGAAATTTACTATGAGAATAGAATGTTTATATTTAGATTTGAAAATACTGAAAGTGACGATATAATCATTGAAAATGGTATATTTCACTCATCTGTAAATCATTTGAATCATTATTGTCATCCAGAACAAGAAATTCGTTCATCAGAAGCAACAAACAATAATGAAGCATTACTATTTTGTGATAACAATCATGTACAAACTATCAGTGCCGGCAATCGAGTGGTATCGAAAGAAGAGAAAAAAGAAATCGTACCATTTGACTTAGCCATATCAAGTCATAATGAAAATTCAACTGTTGAAATTAGTCGTATGACACCAGGAGTAATGAATGAAATCGATATACTCAATCATAGATTTGAATTGAAGTATGAAAACAACCGGAAACAATCTTGTTTATATAAATCCAGATATATTTCAATTGTACTTTAGTAGAACAGTACCATTAACAAATAGTTGCTCATCGAACAGTAAACCAGTCTCATTAACCAATAAATTTCGGTTGGTGTTTATTTCTTTCACTTTATATCGAATCATAACAAGATATAATAACTTCTAGACATTTTTTTTCTCGAAGGTCACACAAAAATTTGAATGCTCAAGTGACGGATAAACCAGAAGTATTTCAATCCAATGAAATACTTGAAAAGATCAAGCCACACAAATGCCGTCAACAAAATGGAAATAATCTATCGATTTCTTACATTTACATAATATTATTCTTGACTGTACCATTTGTTCTTGGACATATTGTTACACGATGGAGTAAGATTACGTTTTCTTTTTCAGCTGAACGATTATTAATTCGTTCTTTCATGTAGACCAATCAATCATAACTCAAATCATTCAAGAACTTGTAAAAACGAAGCAAGATTTGAATGATGTCAAAGATATGCCGATTAATAATATTGAAGAGAAATTAACGAAACAGGTAGAAATATTTAAAATTATTTTTACTTTTCAATTGATTCTTATTTCGTCTTCTAGCTAGATGAGAAACTTCAGAATATGATTCATCAACAATCAGCATGGCATGATCATGAAAAATATGCTTTTAGTGTACAAATAGGTGAACTTCGAGAAATACTTAAAACGACACAACAAAATCTGACAGATAAAATTCGTCAAGTAAAAGAAAAACATCATCAAATTGATAATCAGACGTTTTCATGAAATCTATATCTATAGCTAACCAAAGAAAATGGACAATTACAAGAACAAATCAAATCATTGGAACATCGCTTAGAAGTAAATAATGAACAGTATTCAAAAAATTTACAAACATGCGTAGAAGGTGTCGATGTAAGTCAAACAAAAAATACAATATTTTCGTTATTCAAATGTAATATTTCTTGCTTTTTTCTATTTGTAGTGTACAGAATCAACATTCGATAACTTATTTACTACTGTATTAAAACAAACGACGTTGATGGCGACTGAGACTTCCATTAATTTATCGAATTTTGTTGAATATATAAGTGCGTCAGTTAGTAATGTTGTTGATCACCGTCATGAATATTTGAAACGAAGTAAAAGAAAATTAACTAATTTTGTTAATTCATCAACTATTAAAAAAGTTCAAACATCATTACTTCACAGTATAAATGATCTGTCTTCGTCATTTCATAAGGCTAAATTAAACTATATTAGTTGGATGAAAACATACGGACAACGTCGAGCACACAATCGAATGCAGAATAATGAAAAACAAAAGATGCAAATCAAAAAACCACTATGGCGTTGGAGATATCAAAATGATGCTACTCGAGACCGTACTCAACAAAAAACAACATCCTATAATGATAAAGATTGCCATTCAAAATTTGATTTTCCAATGAACAAAATGTGCTCAATGAAAGATTGGATTATGAAATTTGTTCGACCGTAATCTCAGGAATTCTTTTTCTCATACATTCCATTCTCAAATACTCAATTATGAAGTTAAAAAACAGTAATCAATCGGATTATTTTGCTTATTGTCTTTTAATGAAAATATTTTATTTAGACATGATTCCTTTTCTTTTTTATGAATTTGTATAAGCGCAACTTTTCTATGAAAATTCTAGTAAAAGAACATTACCTTTTCACAATATAAAATGATGTTATGACTTCTAGATACGAATGATAAACGATGTCATGCAATGGTACATAGACAACACATTGATCTAATTGAATTCAAGTCTAATGATTAGCCTATCATTTTTCAGACGGGCATGTAATTGTATGATACTTGTGTCGTTGAATCAGGATGAACACATGTGACTGTTTTATTTATGTATTGGACTATTTCAATATGAGTCGACACTCGTAATAGCAAATCGAGATCTCTCTCGAATGGATTTTATACTAAAATTTCACGGAAGTAATCTAATGAGAACGTTTCGCCCAAACCTAACACGATAATTTTTTTATTTACATGAGGTTGTAAAAGTAAGTTGTTAATGAAATTTCCTTCGGGTTTCTTGAGAACTAATCGATCAGGCACGACGAGCGTTTTCGGCTAGATAGATCTTCATACGTAGATACTAAACTTTTACATCATATCTCTAGAAAGAGATGCAATTTACGGAATAAAAATAAGCGATTTGACACTTTGCTGATCTTTTTGAACTAAAATGAAATCATGTCTATTTGATCTAAATTGAAGTATGTGTTATATTTTCTTTCGAAAGCATTGTTACAAAACCTTTGTTTCTTTTAAGATGATCACTCAATTTTTTAAGCCAGCTAAAAATTTCAAGAGATAATTTTCATTAGTAACAAAAGTGTATCTCATCAAAATCAATCTCTTATATGTAACCAATAAATTAAATCGATCATATTGAAGAGAACTTGAAGTTTTTCTGGTTGAAAATTGATTTTGAAATAAAATTTTTCTTTTTCTATTTTTGTTTCGAAGCTTTGGAACATCTAAAATTAATTAATATGATGGGTGAAAAATAAACAATACTTGACGGTGCCGAAATTAGAGTATCCTTTTAAATGTAGACTAGGATGATTAACAGACAGCCGCGTCACATTTCCCATGACCTTCTCATGAAAATTAACAAGGACTACTAAGAATGAAAGAAAGATCGAAATTTTTTCATCATATGACATTCGTTTCTGTGATGCCTACACAAGTCATCAATAGAAGATCACCAAACATACAGCAGAACTTAAATTTTTTTTTCTTGAGACCATATTTCTTGTTAAGATAACACTCGTTGAAATTACATTTTACTTGATGTTCTTAAAATTTAAAACGATCATGTCTGATGATTTAGAAAACTACGAAGTTAAATTCAATAGTTATTTGAATCAGTATTTCGACTTGAAGTTCGTGTATTACATACATGTAAATATTTTATTCTTTCGAAATAAAACGGCAACGCATGTATATAGATTAATTAGGGAAGGTATCAATTTTAGATCTACGCAAAAAAACAAAAGAAAAATGAACGAAGATGCTTTGAAATATGCTGAACGTCTTGTACCTCGTTCATACATTGATTTAGCTCGACAAGCACGTCGATCATATGAACATCAGATTAGACAAATAATCGAACATAGAAAAATACCTGAAAAACGATTAGACGAAAATATTATAGAACAATGGTTAAATGAAATAGCCCAAATGGATTCGAATAACTTCGAAGGAAATGTTGGTGTAGGAGAACGTGAAGGTCATTTATTCCATGCGATGTTCTTTGATTAATTATACTTTTGGTTTCTTTCTTTATTCAGGTCGTATCTATTCATCTCTTGTTGCTCGACGTCATAATCTACTGGCACATGGTATTGGACGTTCAGGTGATATTAATGCTATCCAACCAAAAGCAGCTGGTTCATCACTACTTAATCAGTTAACTAATGAACTTGTACTTGATGCCATACATATACTTGGTTTACGAACAATTACACGTGCACTTGTCATTCCAACGGCAACCGGTAGGATTTTGGTTAGTGTTCAAATTTCAATCAAGATAAATGTGTGCGCATTTTTCTTCTTATGTAGGCATGACAATGACACTATGCTTATTAACATTGAAAAAACAACGACCACAATCTCGCTATGTTCTATGGTCACGTATTGATCAAAAGAGTTGTTTCAAGTCAATATTAACAGCTAATCTCGAACCCATCATAATTGAACAAATAGAAAATAATAATTATCTTCAAACCGATGTCAATGAATTTGAAAAACGAATTCAACAAATGAATCCGAATGAAATCTGTTGTATTATATCAACAACTAGTTGTTTTGCTCCTCGTGCTTATGATAATATACAAGCGATAAGTAATCTATGTCAAATACATTCAATTCCACATGTAATTAATAATGCATACGGTTTACAATCAACTAAGATCATCCATGAAATTGAGCAAGCTAAACGTTCAGACGGTCGTATTGATTATATTGTTCAAAGTACAGATAAAAATTTTCTTGTACCTGTCGGTGGTTCTATTGTTCTTACTTATGATACAAAATTATTTGATGAACTTTCACATGCTTATCCAGGACGTGCTTCAATAACTCCAACCATGGATATGTTTATCACACTATTATCAATGGGTAAAAATGGTCTACTTGATTTAATACAAAAGCGTAAAAATCTATTTCATATTTTCTATGAAAAACTTATTCAATGGACAAAAACGAACGATGAATGTATACTTTCATCGAAGCAATTCAGTCCTATATCAATAGCTATATCACTCAAACATTTGCCAAATGATCGATTAACTGAACTCGGTTCGATGTTGTTTACACGACGAATATCAGGCGCCAGAGTTGTTAAATTAGGAACTAAACAAATTATTGATACATATGAATTCATGAATTATGGTGCACATTCATCTAACAGTCAATATTCATATTTAACTGTGGCCGCTGCTATTGGTATAGAAGAAAATGATATCGAAATATTTATGAAAAAATTCGATAGTATTTATCAAAAATTACGACGAAATGAAAACAGTGATGCTCAGTGACAAATTTTCTTTTTCAAATAATATTCATTGATGAATCATCGGATGGTCATAAAGATTACAGCAACTTCTTTTTTTTTACATTTATAAAATACGGGAAAAGATTTATGGTATGGAATAAATAATCGCTTATGCAATAAATCATTAAGAATGTCTTTTGACTTACGAAACTTCTGGGTCAAAAGAAAGGCATGACGATGCAAGTATCACATAAGAAATACTCGATACTTTTATTAATTAAAATTATACATCTTGTGTGTTTTCAATCTGTAAATGATGGTGAATGCGTTGTTAAAACACGTTTCCAAATCGTAACATAGAATTCTTAGATAGTTAAAATAATTCTATTTAAAATTAATCGTGCTTGAATCTCTTTCGTTCACGTTTAAATAGATTACTTAGTGTTCTTCATGTATTTTCAAAAATGCACTAATCATCAAAGAATTACCAAAGAAAATTTATCGAAAAAGTTTTGATCATACCAAATCTTGTATATTGTGCTGTTTCCTTGTAATACAACAATAAAAAAGATCAATGATAAACGAAGAATCTACGATTTCTCACTTTTGTTGATCGAGTACCACATTGTAAAAAAAATGCGAAGAAGCATTCAGATTCAATAAAACCTCTTGACCACACATTGAAACAGGAGACGTTTTTCACTCCCTGCCCCGCCTCGCCCCACCCCGTTCTTACTTTTCACTCCTAGATCTCGCCCCGTCCATTCAATCCGAATTCCTCCCCACCCCATTTTGGTCTCCGCTTTAGACTCAGTACTAAACTATCATGTTTTAGTGATATTTGACATCCTCTTTTTTAAATGAACTGTCTAGTAAAAGATCAAATAATCAAATCGTTTAGTGGCATGCTCTCTGATACAAGTTACCATACGATTGGGTCTTACAATTCATATTTTTCGCTTGTCTTTCAAATGACAATCATTCACAGTCAAGCAGTACATCGAGCTGTTGACAGACAGAAGAAGTTCATCGATGAACACCCTTGAAATTAATAAAGTTGTCTGGTGTATGAAGTAATTTTTTATAGATGTGAATCTAGTGAGTTGCAGAGATTTCTTGGTAAGATTCTGTTGTTCGTAATGTATATATATTCTTCTTACTGAAAACTAAGACTATCATAAACAGTCATTTACATTGTCGATATTGATTTGGCAAGATTCGTGATGCATATAGAATATTTCAGTAATGCATAGAAAATCAAAGATTCACAATTTTCTATTATCGATCTTCAGATCATTTCTTTGAAAGTGGTCTTCTCTGAAATGATAACATTTTTACTATTACTTACAACGAAAAGTAATGTTTTTTAATGAAAATTTTGTCTACGAATGTAACAAAAGTAGTTGACAGCTCACAATTGAAGGATGGCTGCTATTACTCAAGAACACTGCACATTGTAAAATAAAATGATCTTAGTCTTAATCGTACTAATCAATTTAACATACGAACAATTTCTCGTTCTGATACTTCTATTCTATCAGGAGTGCATGAGAAGATTATTTTAAATGTTGGAAAGAAGAAAGGATACGTTCTGAAATATAACCATAACTCGGTAAATATTAAGCGCCATTTAACAATGTCATACAGTTAATTAGATTGTCTAATGTAAGACTCTGAACAATATGAAGAATGAATAACACATCATTATTTAACTGGCTCTATGCTATCCTGAGTATCATGAGCTAATTCTAGAATACAACGATTAAAAATATTGAAATTTATTCATTTTTTGTGCCTTTTTATTTCAACAATAGGTGGAATTACAATTGAATAGTTTTTAAAGGCAACTAGGAAAAGTCATTGTTTATGGTGAATCACGAATCTTGGTGAGGATCCAATTGATATTATAACGGACATCAGCATAAATATCCGGGTATGGTTGCGTAAATGAGCAATCAACTGTACCAGACATAATGCCTACTTGTTCAAGGTATTTTGTGCCATCAGTATGAGTTCGTTCACGTACGAGTGGGCCACCACTATCACCAAAGCCTATATCATCAAAATGAGTATCGTTAACAATCAACTGTCACACTTACAAACTGATTTCCATTCGCCGTAAGCACATAGTTTAGATTTCTCTTGAATGAAACCAAGTACATAGGTCAGTCTTTTGCAGTTGGCATTGTTAGCATCGACACATTGAAGACCAACTTGTTGCAATTCAACTGGTCGGCTGGAACTTGGTCGATTTGGGTCACCTGAAGTTGAACCCCAACCACTTGCTATGAAAAAATGAGTGTAAAATTTGCAATACAAAAAATATAAACGATCTTACCTACAACGGGAGTTCCTGATGTACATGCTGGAGATGCTGCAGTAGGAAGACAAACTAGACCTATCTTAACATTATCAACCTGAAGTGGCACTTGTAAACGAATGACAGCATAATCATTTGCAAGACTGCTGGAGCTGTAAGATTCATGAGAGAAGAAGCTTTGTATTGGAATGCCATTTTCGGGTTTGAAAACATCAGTTGTAAAGTTATGAAGACCAGCAAAGAGACGAATATCTTTTGCATCATTACCAACCACACAATGAGCTGCTGTTAATGCATGTGTTGGTTTTATAAGACTGGCACCACAATAAAATTTAGCCGTACCATTTGGATAGTAACCAACTAATAAAAGTTGATACGGTCGGGAATTCGGAATAGCTGGCTCGCCGTTAACAATACGTGCACCCGGTTTCGGCTTAATTACAGAGACACCACAGACACCAGGTTGAGGCATATCTTGAGAATATGCGCAGCTAACCAACATGGTTAGAGCAACCACAGCAAGAATATTGCGCATGGTTATTGATAAACTACGTTGAATTACAGTTGATATTAGCAATACACTGGATTTTCTACACTTAATTGTAGGTTGACTTGAAGTTAGAATGATTCTAAAGAAATTCGAAGCTGTATTTATACTCCAAAGTTTCGTATTATCAAACTCAATAAAATGTCATAAACTGTATCTTGTTTTTCCCTGAATTATGGCTATGTGAGATAGCAAAAAGTGAACTAAACAAAGTGCTAATATTTGTAAATTAGTAAGTATAAACGATTTCAAAGCAAGTGAAAACAATGGTATTCATTTTATGATTGTATTTTTGTCAGAAAGACCATAAAATTCTCTACTAAACAAGATTCATTTATCAGATAAAAGAGATTTTCAATACTCCAAAATGTCATATTTCTTTGCGAAAACCTAACCGAAGTTTACGATTTCGATAAACATTGCAAAACATTATATTTCAAATGCTTATGAAAGCTCGATTTGTCGTATATTTCTCAATACAAATACTGACTTTACTTTCTTGTTTCAATTGTATCCCTGAAAGGGATACTTCTTGTTTTTCTTTTGATCATAACAATAAAACTCTTTCTGAAATAAAAACTCGATTTGCAAACAAGAGAATGATGACGAAATAACGACCCTTAGTAATTTTCCAATGGGATATGATGCGGCATATCAATAACATTTAGAAAAAAACAGAATCTTTTTTGAAGTCCTCAAACTGATGAAAGCAAGTCATTTTGTTCAATAGAAGCAATAGAGAGACATTTAAAAGCTTGAGTAATCGTTAGTGTCAACATTTCTAAAATATTGTGATTCGTCAGATTTTGAAAGCTCGTTCAATATTTCAGACCGGATTTGTCAATAATATCGGATTGAAGAAGAATGAGGTTTTCGAATGTTTTAATGTGACATCAGTGCTTCTTGAAGTTTTTGCTCAGATCTTCTACAGTGAAGAATCTGAAGAAAACTGTTTGAAATAGTGAACGCTGCAGCAAATCGAAGAAGTAGACTCGTGTGTTACAGAAATTGCCTGTATGAAATCTGTTCATAGACATGAGGCTTGATTTATTTAGAGATCTCAAATTTTAGAAATTTGTTCATCAATTGAATCTTTTACGTTAGAATAATGATCTATGGATAGGTGATGATGAAGATCCTATCAACCCTATATACATATATATCATTCAGAAATTGAATCATTTTTAATGGGTTTTTACTAATTAGAAAAAGTCTTTCGAATTATATATATTTCAGTTGATCATTCTTCAAAGGATCGTTATAAAAAAAGTTCATGTAACAGCTTTGGTAGTGTACTGAAATACAGATTTTTTTCTTCCAATCCAATGGATTAGAATGATTCAACTCTTTGGCATCGTTTAAGGCACATATTCCAATTCATTGATGGTAGAATTTAATTAAGAGTAACGATTATTTAATTTGAATGAAAGAGAACATCGGAGACAACAACTATCCGATGTCTCAATACGTATAATTAATATTCGGTCTACAGCTGAAAATGCGTTCGTTAAGTGCAACACAGTACTGACAGGTTTTAGATTCTGTTACTGTAGAAAGAACGGCAAAGTGTGGGTGCAGATTTCGATGTTGTTTTTTCTCTACTTGCCAAAATCAGAGCACACCCACATCCAGGGTTCAAGATCGTTTTAAGACATTTTATCGGTATCTGACTGAAATAAGAGCTCGCTCTCTCTAAATTCCAAGTCGTTCGATCAATAGAAATTGTCTGCATGAAACGATGAGCATTCGTTTCTTTAGTAATATTACACTATTTGTAACACATGTTAATAAATTGTTTGTGAGAAGTTCTTATAATTCTAAAGAACAAAAGTATCATCAATTTTGAGATAAAATTCAAAACTAAATTCTAAATTGTTGTACTTTAATGAGAACTAGGATTGTCAGTCAAATAATTATTTTATTGAGGGAAACTATTTTTATGGCTAATTTCTTTAGTATTGTAAATATTAATCAGGTGTAGATTAGTTTATGAATATGCTTAATATCGAATTCTTTGGAATATCAAAGCTAAAATTTATACAAAATCATGATAGAATCAAAACAAGGCGTATTTAATTTTTGAACTGTTGGTATCTTAGTTACTGTTGAAATGCTTTATATAGTATCGAGCAGATATGTTATGCATTACATAGTGACATCTCTTGGCGAAATAAATATTTCCATTACTTGCCAGGAAATTGATTTCAAAATAGAAAAAAACAAAAAATGGTAGTTATTTTTTGACTTATAATTCTTTTGAAACTTTATATGATATTATAAAAACAGATGTTTATTATTGGTCGACCGTAGCTTATGGAAATTCATCATCATTCATCTTCATCGATTGTAATTGCCGTCCATCTAATAAACATGATGAAAAATTTTAATGACGATGAAATTTCCGTTTTAGATTATATTTATCAAACAACAATAATAATAATAATAAATCAAGAGATCGATGGCACAAGTACTTGATGCTTATGTTAATAAATCAGTAAATATTGTCACAGTCGATGGTCGAATCATCATAGGAACATTACGTGGATTTGATCAAACAATAAATATCATACTAGATGATAGTCATGAACGTGTATTCTCAGCAACTGATGGTGTTGAACAAGTTCTTCTTGGTCTTTATATAATTCGAGGTGATAATGTTGCATTAATTGGTGAAATCGATGAAGAACTTGATAAAAATATTGACTTCTCGAGAATTCGAGCAGATCCATTGCCAGTAGCCAAAACATGAGCTCTGTATTTCTTGTTTTTCTGTTGCGATTTTCCTCTTTTCTTTTTTTGTTATTATTGTCGTCAGATGATTATCTCTTTGTATGAAGTCCAAATACTTTTTGTAACTATTGATTCGAAAAAGAAAATCTAAGACAAGATGTAACAATGTTTAATATGACTTGTCAATTTAGAAACAATCAATAGTTATTTTTCTCTTTTCTTTTCGATGGTAACGAGCCAAGCAAAATATCTTGATTGTTGCGAAGTCTATTGTATGATGTTTTCTTTTTCGTCGGTCGCTCTATTTTCCTCGTTTATTGTATGCAATGAAAGCGTCTCGATACGGTTTCCCTCTACAACCGGCTAATTAGTATTTGATCTATGAGATTAAATTTCAAAATCGATTAGTGACAGAGAATTTCTAGGTAATAAATCACTGGCACTTTGTTTTCACATATCTATCTCGTTGTGTCAGTAAAAAGATGTTTGTTCTCTGATTGATTGTGTTCATATGTTGAGATCGAGGAAGAATTGATATAGTTGTGTAATGAAAATCGAAACTTAACAGTCGATTACAGTGAACTCTGGTTTGTTGACTTATATGTTCCTTACAAGGTATATTTCAACTACCAATCAGTTGTTCAGCCTGACATTTTCAATCGTGTTCAACATAAAAATAGATCAATATAAAGATCGTTTAAAATTATTCATTGATTTCTTTTATCATAGACATACGTAATCGTAAGACAGCCGTATGCCATGGTTTTGTTTTCTGAATACGATATACTTGACTAGTTTCTTCTTGAATTAGTTTAAACAACGATCAAACACATGATGTAGATAGAGCACGTCAAACGCAAGAGAAATATACACCAACTACTACTGAACTTTCATCTCATAACGAGAAACGTTTTACAAAATGATTTAGAAGTATGACGCAATACCATCATAGCTTAATGGTTTTATTGAAACGAAACTTGTCACTAGATCCTCGTGTCTATTTCATAGGGAGTATAGCATTTCAACATAGATTTTACATTAAATGAATCAACTATTTATCTCTACGGATGATGGAATTTTTTGAAATACAAGTATCGAAATCAAATAGATATTCTTTACATTTTTCTGTTCAACCAAAAAACGTTTCGTTTTCTATTGTATCAATCTGTTCATTAAAATGAGAAACAATTCATAAATACTATGAAGAGCATTCCTGACGATGCATGATGCTCAAATGTGGGATGCAGCTTAGATCTCCGTGATGACTTTGGACGGCATTTTGAGGAAGTGAAGAGAAATTAAATCAGATTAGGATTATATGTGTACAAATAAAGAGCTATGCATATTGAAATGTAATTATTATCATTAATACGATATGTTTTGAATGATTAAAAGAATTTCAATCTACGTTTTTTTCCCACTTACCATGTTTTCAAGTTTCATCACGAACATCTTTTTGCGATGTAAAATATTTCGAAAAACTCATGTTCGTCTTCGCATGATGCCAAAAACGTAGTCTGGAATCTTCGAAAGTTTTATAATAGAGACTTCTTTGTGACAGTATGACATTTAATCATATCCGACGGTCGAATACATGCCTGCATTATCTGTATATATATATATTTGATTACACAAGTAAAACTACACATTAGTTTTTATCGTTCCAATTTTATAAATGAAATCATCACGTTCTAGAAAACTTTTACAAGCTTGTGTAATGATACGAATGATTTCACACGCATTAATAATCATTTAAAAGAAAAAAGATTACACTACATTAGAAAATTGTAAGAGAGAGCGAGAAAAAAAACGAAAAAGTTTCTAATCATGAGCTACTTCATCGATGACAATAGCTAAACTTAAAATGAATGGTGTATCTTGACCTTTTTCAATTTTAACACCATATTTATCACCAATTGCGAAGAATTTCTTTGAAATAGTAGCAACAAGATGATGATCTTTTTTAATTTTAAATTCTCGTGAACGAAAATTCCCTTCGATATTAAATGTACCAAATTTGGATTTGACTGAGAATTTTTTACCACCAAGAAGATTTACTTTACGGCTAAAAATTCAGGTTTCATTATTAAATATAATTGAATTCGAGAGATATTTACTGAACATCGGCAACCACTTCGTTGTTTTGGCGAATTTCATATTTAGCCAAGCCCAACGGATTGATTATGTGTTTAACTGAATGAAATGAATCGATGGTTCAATATGAAAAAAAAACAATCTTATAAGTTTCTTACTGGAATAATATTCCTGATTACTGTTGGCATCAGTAAGTTGAAGATGTTTACCTATGCCAACTTTTTTAAATCCGACCTGAACAGACGTACATACAAATTTCTCCAATAACATTCAAAAAAAATACTTTATAAACTGGTCGACTATGATCATCTTTGATTGTATACGATGAACCAAGTGTAAGAACTTTTTGTTGAAGTTGAAATTTGCTTGCTTCTTTGATTTTGCCCGATGAAAACAGAGCAACGACGGTTGCTGATAGCACTAGCTGTAAAGTGAACAGTTGAAATAAAAAACGAGCCATGATTGTAAGATAAAAAAAATTGAAATAAAAGCCAGGTCTGTCTAAAGAATACAATATATATATATATATAGCAGTAGCTGTTGGTGCTAAAAGTGAATCGATAAATGTCGAGTGTGCGGAACGAATGATAGCACACTTCTTATCTAGGATATTTATTTTTCTCCAATCAACGAGAGCGAACGAGAACGAGAGATTTATACGTCTTGTTCTTACTACTCATCGACATGTAAACTTTCATGTTTAAAGTCGCTTTGCCATGCATGGATGCGATGGAATCCGCAAATTTTCTTTCTTTCGATGCATTCGTCTAACCTTCGATGTCAAACAAAAAATAAAAATAACTACACTATATAACATGAAACCACACACAATTATCAACCATTGTCAGACACGATAACATTCAGTTCATGGTCAGATAAGATTACGTTTATTGATTTTTATGCTCGATGAAAAAACATCGTTTTGCTCTTTGATTCTATCTCTCTACGATTACCATCTATAGATTTATATTTTTTTGAAAAAAATTTACAAAAAGAAAAACAAACAGATTCATTGAAGAGCTGCTAATTTATGTCTCCATTTTTTTACAAGCCAACGCATTCGAACTATACCAATAACTACTGTAGCATAGCATCGAAAACGAAAACGGTAATTCGATGCATGTCGATGATACGATTGTTTCGAAATTAATTTCGTATAATTACAATCCATCGAATATGATTTAATATTTCCAGTTAAACGTTGAATTTCTTTTAAGGCGAATTTCTCTGTATCTTCATAACCAGTTAGTAGTATGACTAAATAACGTTTTTGATATATTAAAGCCTTACGATACGCTTCACAACGCAAGTATTTGGCATAAAATTTATTTAAATGATAAGTTTTGATTGATTTTGCTTCAAGTGCTCAAACTTATATTTTAAATACTTCAATTGTTCTTTGGTTTGTTCAAGTTCGTTGATCAATGCAAGACGATCATGTGATAATAATTTTCCTAATGCATTACGTTGATAATCACACATATCATGAATTTCTTGTTCTAATTCGTCAAAATTTCTATGTTTGCTTATATTGATTAGACGACGCTCTTGTTCACATCGAAATATATCAGCAAGACATTGTATGAGTGTATTGCTAGTCTCATCTGCATTCATATTGGCGATTAAGGCACGAAGAAAAGAATTTTCTTCGTGTAATTTTTGTATTGAACCAATCGATTCGTCAGTCGTTCCAATACTTATGCCATTTAATCTTAATGACAAAAGTTCACTTAACGATAGAACATGAACACCTAAAGCAAAAAAGAAAACAACATAGACATTTTAATAAAATTGTGTTGCATAAGTTTTGACACGAAACAATTGGTTATTTTTCAACGAGCACAGTGAAACATGAAACTCGTTCCGTCGAATCCCAAAAGAAAATTCTTCTATCAATAGATGGAAATTAAAATATTTGATTGTATGTGTTATCAATATTTCGTCAGCGAAAAAAACGAAAATCTGCATAACTCAACCGTTCAAGATTGTCCTATTTTTAATGATATAATAAATGTACCCAATGTCGAAATGTGATGTAACAGTCGATATTTAGAGAACTAAATTTTATTTTAGTACTCAACAACGTAATATTTTCGCACCTGTCGCCTGTTTTTTTTGCCTTTGAACAATATGGCACTGTAGAGTTCTAGTTTATTTTCAAATGCAAGAATAAATCTCATTCTAGGAATAGGTCTCGTCTCGAGATAAGGTGCTTCCAAGTTTAAAGGATGGAGAACATTTGCATACACATTCTCATTCGAAGCATTGTGTAGTATATGTGAAGAAATTTTATTGATATCAAATATCTGTTTGTCACAGAATAGCAGACTAGTTGTAGCTTTCTTGACCATCATAAATATTGTTGTACCGAATGAAATCAATGCAATATGGAAAGTTGCAAACATTTGGGATGAAAAGTTTTTTTCACGATTAAGAATATAAAAGTCCTTAAATCGACCTTTGAATAATTGTTACGACTTCTTTTTGACATATGTAAATCGGACCCTGTCGGGTGTCCCCCATTCATCAAACAAAATATCGTGGGATTCATATAAAAACCTCAAGTGTCAAATAACACGATAGTTGTATTGATTCACTAATAATTGACATTACTTCGTAGAAGGTCAGTGAAATGAGCATTTTGCAGCAGAGACATACTAATAATTGTTACTTGAATTACATGAAAAACTAGACATATTTTATAACGTATTTCAATCGTTCAACATAGAAATCGTAGTCGTTGGCAGTGTTCAACGTTTTCTAAAGTCTGACGAGATTTATTTAACTAATCTTCTGTGGGACAATGAGGAAAAGAGAATTAGCATAGACGCGTTGATTAAAAGTTGAAAACTTCAACGATGAGATCACATGAAAATAACAACAGTGAACATTTGTCTATTCGATGGGATTTAATTTGATTCATGAACGTAAACAGGATTTTTAGAGCAATGAGCGAACTTCTATTGTATGGAATACAAACGACAAAAAAAATTAGTAAGGTTTGCATGGATGGGCCAAAACGTTTTCGGTCGAATAAAGTACTGATATTGTGAGAGAAAAAAATCAAAATGAGGTTTCAAATCAAAACACGCATCAAACTTATAGTTGAAACTTGTGTGACATGTGCTTTAGTCTATTTTTCAAGTCTGTTTATAACAGTTATTTTGTAAATTCAAATATCAAAATTAAGACGACGATGATGCATATGCATGATGAGTGAATCGTAACTGTTTTGTACAATGCAATTTTTTTCAACCTTTTTCTTATGTATTACCAGTTCCTATTTTCCGATATGAATTTTTCCTCTCACATTCCTTAGTGTCTTTCCTAATACCATAAAACATTTCAGCTCCATGGCTCATCTCTCAGCAGAGACATGTGAGTGGAAAGTTCGAAAATCCATCTCTTGTTCAAGTGTCATCAGTATAATATGAGATTTCTAAAAGAATGAAAGACGAAAAAGAGAAACATGAATAGTGCGTTTTGTGCAGAATTTAATGCTCTATCCACTCATATGATTCACTTTTGTTTTTGTTTCCAGTTCGATTTTAACGAAATAAGATTTTCAGTCAAAGTGTAGACCCAATTTAAAACGATCGTAGAGCGGATAAGAAACACACTTTTTAAAAAACCAAAACAACTAAAAGATAGAGCGTAAAAACTACTACAAAGCTATATGAAAATAATTGTTCTCAGCTTTTTTAATTAGGTCAGAAGGACGCAAAGCTTTAATTTCACTCATACTACAGACCCAGTTTTTCAATACTGTTTTGCCTTTTATTTCTGAACGACTTGAAAAACCTCAGTCAGACTGTCACGGAAAGATGCAGCGTGAAAAACTAAAACGGAATATCGTCCATTGTTTCCTTTTTTCTTTTATTTTTAGGGAGATTTTTACATTATACCTCAAAATGTAGACTCAGTTTCTGCTTGTCGATTTTCAAGTTGATTTCGAGGGAAAGTATTACTACCAAATACTATTCAAATTATGACGAAACGCTAAGTCTAACTAAAATCATTTTGAACCATTTGGTAGCTATTTATCAAAACATCAGATTAAACAACTGAAATCTTAAATAACGCACTTTTTTTGCACTATCTAAAGATTTAAAACTTTCTTCTCAAATTTTAGGATTCGAACCTTTGTGCCGTAGTTTTCAAAATGATATGTCACACATGGGCTTTATACTCATATATGGCACAATTTCTCTTAAAAATGTTTTTTATCGAAAAGTCGAAGTTGAGACTCAAGTATTTCAGCCAAGACGAGCCACGTACTTTGGAAATTTTTACCGCAGACTCGGTGAAGGATGAGGAACAACATTTTCTCTGGAAGCACTGTCATTCTTTTTTGTTAATTGTACAAAGAAGTTACAATTCACTCGTATACATCGGTTTGTCCATGTAACGTCACACTGCGGTGATTAAGATTTTCAACATTGGTTTTATGAGGTTTACGAATCCAAATGCAGTTATAGATGCAGCTTTTTTGTGCTGATTACGATTTTGGTATTTTTTTTATTCAGAAAAATTCGGTTTTGGCATGGAAAATCTGGTGTCAGACTATTGAAAAATCACATTTTGAATTACTTAACAAAGATATGTTTCTAAAAACACTGAGTATGACTTATTGTCACTCGATGCAGACAATTTTGATTCTCTACTAAACGGACAGTTTACTTTTCGTTCTCATTCCTAAAGACAGCTAAGTTCTTTTACGGCTTTCAATAGCTGATACAGTCCATGAACTCCCGTTTCAATGTAGCAATATGATTGTTGCATGGAACGATATATGTATGGCTGTGATCAATGTGTATGAAAATTAAATATTTCTGAGCACGTTATCAGCTAGAATTCGGTCAACAAAAACCAGTGTAACAATATTTCATTGTTATTATTAATTTTTATCAGAGAAAAAATAGTTAGAATAAATCCTTTTCACTGCTTTAAAGCCCATTCGATACTCTAAAACAACTGGCTCTATATAGATATTCCACATATGAAGAATTAGTGCTTTCTCAAAAAGCAAAGATTTTTATAAGTAGCCATAAAGAAAATGCTTTTTACTGCCACACCGTTAGGCGATGATAAAATCTTTCTGTAGGTCGGAAGCTTTAGCTAAACTATAGGTTATTCTTGCAAGATGAATAACGTATGATAAATTACGGCGAATGATCTTCAAACAACCTTATTAGTTTTTACCTCTTTCGAGATAATTGAAAAGCAATACGTTAAAAACTTCAACTCGTTACGGTACGACAAATCGATATAATTTCCATATTTTGTCGAAATTTGTATCGAGATCTGTATGAATCTATGCAGCGATGGAATGCATATGTATGGAATTTATTACAATGATTGAAAAAAGAACATATAAGATGTAAATGAGGTCACCACCTTACAATTCGGTTCGAAAATTAGAAGATGCGGTAGGTAGAGGGAACGTATTATAAAGCATAAATATACACAAAGGAGAGCATGGAATAAAGATACGCAAAAGTTAAGATAAAAGATATGATTCTCTTCTTCTTTTCGCAGAGAGAACAAGTAGAGTGTATGTAGGATACAGACGGGTGAAAAAAATTCAGCTACAATATCTATAATTCAAAAATAAATAGACAACTCTGAAAAAGTAAAATTTCAATGAGCAAATCTCCAAATAAAATTGGCAATTACCCATTCGCCTCTCCTCATCATGGTTACACCTCGCGGTTGTCCATCCAATCGTTTCGTTTAACTCTGTCTTTTTTTCGCTGTCTATACTTACGTACATGTTCTTTCAGCATCGCTATATTAAGTAAGATTTGATTGTGAAAAAATAAGGCTGCAGGTATCGCTTGCTTTTTGAAGATTTCTGTTTTCATTGCTTCGAAAAAACAAATTTTACTACTATCATGTACAGTAACAACTAATCAAATGCAGTATATAAAATTATTGACAGGAGAATGCTGGAGCGAAAAAGAGATCATGAAGTAAATACATAACTTTTCCCAACCTTATATGCATCATTTATAGAAAAGCTAATAGTTCGGTCGTTCAGTGTTGACTGAAATCTGCTTCTTTTCGAAGTCATTCACCAATCAAGATATCATAAAACGGAACTGTGAACTTTTAGTCGTCATGAAGTTCCTGACGATTTCCTGTTCCCTATTTTAACAGCCCCATAGGATATGGTATAGTGATATTTGACTGTCTTCGTTAGAAAGAGCATAACATTCTGCTTCAAATGTTTTGAGTAGACTTCTTTCAACTATAAGTGTATTATCATATGTTGTTAAATTGTTTTCAGGATTACAGAGACTTATTAAACCTCGTTAATGCTGGTTTCTATGAAGCGGTCGTAGATCTCGACTATAGGGCTATCTATTGATATGCTTACTATTCTTCAAATTTTCGAGTGACTATTTTCTATAAAACATCCACTCTCAAAAGTTGACACCTTTTTTCATGTTTTCTTATCCCGAATTAATATGATTTCTAGTTTTTTTTACCTTCAATTCCCAATTTGCAACTGTGAATCTGTGTTCATCATAAAGAATTTACTCTAAATATTTGTTTGATGATGCATATTTGTTAAGGCCCCCCCCCCCCTCCAAAAAAAGTCAATTTTCGGGAAAATTCCGAAACTGAGATAGATGCACCAGACGATAGCCCGTTCTTCGCTCTTTCAGAATTGATATAGGTTTTTAGCCCAAATCTCGTTTTTTGTAAGTCTTCTCAAAAAAACTGTATTTTTTTCAAAAATTTCGAAATTCGGATAAATGCATCAAAAATTAGCGCGTTCTTCGCTCTTTCAGAATTATTATAGGTTTTTGCCCAAAACCTCTATTTTGCAGTAAACTTTAAGGATTTCTGGAAGCCCATCTCAAAAAAATGGATTTTCCTCAAAAATTCTAAAATATCGAAAAAATTGGTCGAAAAATTGGTCGAAAAAATCTTTTTCGTTTTTTCTCAGTTTGCAATTTCAAAAAAGTGCATCCCAAATTTCTCAGTCCAGCTCCATAGGATGTATTAAATTTTTTTTGTTTGAAACAGCATATCAAGATGCAGGGCACTGCAGAGCCCTTTTTTTCAAAAACCGTTCTTTATGACTATATAAAAAAGGAACTCTATTCCAACCCCCCGTTTTTTTCGCGATTTTTGAAGTCATTGAAATTGTGATTTCTGTTTTCCGCTAAAAAAGTAAGAATTTAAAAAAAAGGACTCTGCAGTGCCCTCCATGTGCACATGCTCTTTCTAACAAAAAAAGAATTAAAGATATATCATGAACCTGGACCGAGAAATTTGGGTTGCCAAATTCGCTATTTTTGACCCTTGTCAGGTCCGTATCTCAGCCAAAAATCATGATAGAAGGTTGAAAATTTAACCATAACCTTTTCATACCAAGCCTAACATATCCTGTAAGTTTTTCACATTTCGAACGTTCCTGGGCCAAGATCGATTTTTGAGGGGGGGGGGGCCTTAATAAGCCTTCTTTTTATCAATATTCATAAGACTCCTTCTCTCGATACATTTATTACATTTTTTCATGTGAATTTATCCTATGCAGAATTCGATCAATCGGCAAATTTCGATCGGATTTTGGAAGATGGATCTATACAAACGGAAGAACTCTATTTTCTTATTTAGAATTTGATCAGTACTTGGTGACATTGTAAGAGATTGCATCAAAAGCTCACGCGAGATTCTGTCAAAGTACTATATTAGAATTCGAAAGATGTTTTCCTCATAAATTGTATAGGATTTCCTTGGTTTTAAAAAAATAAACATGCACAATCCTATGTGATCCAATTATCGGAATTACTCTACTGGGTTGAGTTATTAGATGCTTTCTATTACTAGAAAAAGTCAAGAATATTCTTTTTCTCACTGGAGCATACTTGATTCCTTGTTATAAACATACGATGGAAAAGTGTATTCAGATGATTTTCTATTAAGAGCTTGAATACATTTGAATAATTTATTTCATTTAAGAAAAAATGATTTTAAAGATCACAAAGTTAATCGTCCGACTTTGCGCTGATCGATAGCATAATGATTTTTTTGCATAGATTCGTCTTCTTCGTCTGGTTTTTGTAGCTCCATATATTCTAAGTAGTTTTCGAAATTTTGAAGAATTTATTGTTCTGGGACTAAATGCTGATGACTTTTGTCATGGAAATTTGTCAAACACATGCCAAAATGTACGATACAAAGTTTGGTTTATGAACACAGTAGGATAAAATACATAGTTCGAGGAAACATAAAATACCAGCATTGAGTGAGTTTCTTATGATAGTTGTCAGACTGCACTGCAGTAGCTAAGTAATTCATGGGGGATGAAAGTGGTGTTGAGAAGTTTATTTGAATTTGATCATAGGGCTGCTCATATGTTTTAACACTAATTTTAAGGTTATTTGAATTTTGGTGTGAAGTTTTCAAAGATTTGATAATATAATGTTTAATTTTTCATAAATCGATAATTATCTCTAAAATCGTTATGTACCAGTCTAAAGCCTATAAAATTGAGATTGGAACATACAGAAACGTAACGATTAGTATCCTCAATTATCATAAGAGGAAAGAAGTAAGTTATGAGCTCGTATCTTTTCCATTTAATATTAACCGGTTATGAAATATTTTGTTGCAAATCATTCTCATATGCTAAAATACCCCTTATTAGCGTATTTAGTTGTGCTTTCGATTGGTTTATTCCGGTATTTAAATTGTTTGATATATCGATTGACGATACGAATGAATTTTTCGTTTAGCCTTCAAAAAGACAGTAAACCTAAAACTAATCACTTTCTATTATCCGACGACTTTTTTTTATTATACATGCTTTAGTTATAATTAACTGTAGGAAATAGCTACCATTTTTGGAAGGATTTTTAACTGCTTGAAAACCAAGCATCTTGATTGCTCCGTGATTGCATCATGAAAACCTCTGTCAACTATGATGATGTCACCATTATGAAGTAATTGCAGAATGCAATGATCATCGTTATAGTGTTTATGTTTAGCAATGTAAGAATCATTATTATTTTACCACCATGAAATGGCCAAATAACATTAGGAATAGATCCCGCCTAAAAGAAATAAGCTTTTTGTATTCTCAGAAAAATAACAAAACCACAATCGAAGTGATTATCACTGGTTTTTCTAAATTTCTATGTTTGTGAAAATTATTTTTCTTTGTTGGATGTCATTAATGCATGATTTTTGAATATATAGATAAGTTCCATCCATCAAAATAAAAAGCTGGTTACCACTAGCGATAAACAAGTTTTTGATGATTGCTTGTCGATAAGTGTGACTGTGAACAGATACACAGCGAGGAGTAAAATCTTTCATTGAAAGTATAAGCGTACAGAATTTGATGAAGGGCAGATCGTTTATTTTTCAAATCAGATAAATTTGAGAGCCTAAGATTTTTAATTGCACTCATATTTTGGCGAGAAAAACAACTAGTTCCTTGTAAACCGACCAAACATCTGGTGTGAGTATTTTGCTAATTGAAGACAAAGTATTGTGAAATTGTTTTTAATCTGGATACGTTAACGTTTGCTTCCATTACGATAAAGTGAAATAACTTTTGCGCAAAGGCGGGTAAAATTCGAATAAAATACATCTGAAATGTTAGTGGGATCATCAAAGTCAAATGTTTTCACGTTTTCTAGCACCAAAAAGAAGCCAATTGTAGTACTTTTTTAAATGTCCTCTGCATACAAGGAGTTTTTAACATATTGATATTCAGATATTTGTTCAATGGAATTATATGGCAGCTATTTATTGTGAAATTATTTGCGACAACGTTGTATACTTGTCGATGCATGATCGAATGCAGAGTCTAAAAGAAGAATTTCTGTGCTTGTTAGAATATCCGCACTCACAATGTGATGTCTTAATGACATCCAATGCGTATTCTACATATTGATTTTATAATATTCATAGAAAGACAACTGAATAAAATCTAGTTACTCCTGTTCTTTGAAATTTCAATTTATCAGAATGATGAATGAGAGTTGTTCTTCATCTATTTTTGACTTTCGATCTGAACTAACAGCATGAACTGTCTATTAAGTATATATAAATATATGTCGTAGGTGAGATTGAAATTCAATTCAGATTAAAATACTTTGATCTCAACTAAGAAGATTCTAAACTGAACCAGTTCAGGTTAAAATCATTTAATTTAAACAGAATTTCAACCTGTCCTACGAGATACATATATACACTTTTATAAATCATTGATTTTCTAAATTATGATAATGCTCTGATCTGTTCGTGAACCTCGTTATAATTATTTTCACCAAATGAAAAATCATAATTCATAAGATCCTCTTAGATTCCATCTTCTCTCCTAATCCAAATTATGAAATTTGAACAGCGTTCTAACATATGTCATCTTGCACTTGAACATATTTTGAGATTCGAACCTATATACAAAAAATCAGTACAGAATATTTTCTTCTTGAAACTTTATAAAACTCCCAAATGATTTAACACATCTAATGTATAGATGGTGTATACAATACCCGGTATGATAATTTGAAAAACAAATGATGCAACAAAAACAAAACGCTAGATAATGCACGTGACTCAAAAGTGTCCTTTCTGTCTCTTGGTATCATATATATTTTTCTGTTCAGAACGAGAAAGAAAATGTTCAAATCGTTTCGAATACTATACTTCTCAGCATGACAGCGATCATATCCTATAGTGCAAAATAGAATCTTTTCGACTTTTGTTTCTACTTTAAGACATCTACTGATATGCGATAAATGTATCTAGAGAAAGACACTTGTGCATATTGCTAAGAAGTAACTACTACACCTAATAAAACTAATAGTTAGAGTAACTTCTTCATAATGAACACAGATTCACAGTTGCAAATTGTGAATTGACGGTAAAACAGAATACAAATCATCTTAACTACTGCACATGATGTAAAATATTTAATGAAACGCACAGCATAACACGTTTCTGAGATTCCGACGTGCATTTCGTTCTGCGTTTTTTAGATTAATTTTTAAAGCAAAACGTTGTTGAGTTCATGTCGGTCGACAAGAAATGGCATTTTACAGAGTCAAGATTAGGAGAAAACACGAAACACGTCTCTTTCAAATGTATTTTGTATCATTTACGTTTCGAATGATGGAAATCAGGTCTCTTTTGTTACAGTATCTTCCATCGAATTTCATCTTCAAAAAGCATGTGAATTACGAAACCTCAGTGTATTGACATGATTGTGGAAATTATACAAAATGGTTTTACAAAAGGTTTGCTGATCGCATTGTTTTAGTCATAAAGATGGAGGTGCGAATCTTCTGAAGACTAGATTAAAATCGAATTCTCTCATAACTTAGGCGGATTACGTTGTTTTCTTAAGCTAATTCTAATTTTCACTAGCATTCAACATCAGAGTTTATAATTAAGTTATATCTTGTGTTCGAAAATTTATTTCATTCTAACTTTTCATTCAAAGAAAACATGTTTCGCTGCATTGAATAGAAGACTGCATCAAATATTGAAAATTTTGAGAAAATTCAGTAACGACTGAAGCAAAAATACTGTGTATGACAACTTAGCATTACTGTGTAAAACAGTATATTCGCACAACGTATGGTTCACGCAACAACAACAACTATTCCCAATATATTCATGATCATAAGAAGAAAGATAAATTTGCATTCATCCCATCATCACCTTAAACTCCTTGTATTGAAGTATTTAAGAAAAAAATTGAAAAATAAAAAATAAAGCTTTATTTTTCCTATCCACGAAAACAATCATCTTTCATTCCGATTCTATAGCATCAATAGAAAATCAAAATCTATTGTTTACGAAACTCCACGAGAATGTGGTATAGAATATTTTCGAGAAACAAAGAGAGGACTTAATGAACGAATGCGAGAACTTATTAGATATATTTAGGAAAAGGACGATCAATGTAAATTAGAAATACTTCAACATCACAGCCAACAAAATGTAATCTGTAAAATTAATTCTAGCGTGAGCTATGATCATTGATTATGCAACTGATGAAAGAAAATGTCTATTTAAAGAAACTTAATATTGAAATGTCTTCAACACAATCAACTGACACGTCAAACTTAATGAAGCATGCGTCAACAATCTTGAACAAACATAATGGTGAAATCAGGAAACACGTTAAATTTCAAGAACCATATGATCAAACAGCAAACACTAATGGAATAGGACACAATGTGGTACTATCGTGACACAGATGAAGGTGAAAGCAAAGCTTTCCTTATCAGTATTAACTTCTTGTCCGTACCACTATTAAATGTTATTTAAACACGAGACCGAAAAGAAAATATATATATTGCAAAATTTTATACAAACTTTTATCATTTCTATTTTCAGACGAATGCCACCTTCTTGTACCAATACTTGTCAAAGTGTTAAAATAAATAAAAATCTAACTACCGTGCAAGGAAGAGAACTACGTTAAACAATGAATAATATGAATATTATACCACACAGATGCGGAAGAATGTCTGTCATACTATAAGCTTCGTCTTTAAGTATTAAAAATAACTATGCAAACTCTTGCATTAATTTCTTCATCAACTTCATATAGATTGTGCCATATATACTTTCATATTGACAAACTAGATACCTTCATATTATAGGTCCATGAATCGAGTCCATTTTTCCTCATTAATAGAGGACTTTTTACAGTATTTTTCCGAGAAAAAAAACAATCGTTAGATATTCTCTTGTGCTACGACTCTTTCATAGAATGCAGAAATGTGAGCTTTTCAATTTTGGTTTAAGCCATCTCAGCTTAAATGACATAATTAGACTATGCAGATTTCCATATACTTTACACAAGAAAGAATTTTCACGAAAATCGACAATAACGTTTTAGACAATTTTTGAACTGCGACTTTTAATGATTTTCTCACTAATAGCTTTAATGCTAGTATTTGCAGAAAGTCTTTATATTGAGGACTCAATACGTCAAGAATATCTAGATTGATGAAGTTGAAATTTTCAAGAAATGGATACTTTTTACTTTTAAGTATAGCGTAAATTTCAAAAATCCATCTTTTTATGATAATGAAATATTAAAAAACGGATCCACTTGGATTTAACATTGAAAAGAATGATATCTTTACAATGATAGTGAGTGAAACTGAATCTAATCCGAATAAAGACTTTCTTATTCATTTCTCTGGTTAGAATAGCCAGAGTTGAAGATCAACAGTTGATGATGATGACACCCACACCCACACCCACCATAGACGACGAAGACGTTGAAGAAGAATGAATAAAACCAGCAGCACGAAAACCATTTTTAATTGTATTTTCCGTAACATTTTCCCACGATAAATCGATCCATTTAATTGCATCTAAGACAGTAATTGATATTTGATCAGCAGTTTGAGCAAGAGTACATTGAGCAATTATATGTTTAACTAATTTTTGTCGATAATAACATTTAAACGA